>CM046423.1:13958068-14099850 GCA_025506505.1 Flaveria sonorensis | reverse complement strand
GCATTGTTGTTAGGTACTCACCTCATGGTATTATAGATTTATCCGACTAAGTTAGACTGTTTAAAAATCACCCTATATACACGTAAGTCAATGCTGAATCCCTTTAATCTTTTTTCCTAGGTGCTCATCCTTTCGTGAGGACGTTTGGGCCAAACCTTATAGAGATATGTTAGTCAACGAGCTCACTCCTGATAGGATAAATTAAAAATCTCACTTAATAAAAAGATGGTTTGTTTTCATTTATTGTTTACAACCATTCATTTGGTTATAATACTACAACTCAAGTATATGTTTTTCTTTTCAAACTAAGAAATGTTGTTGGCATTTTCCATTCTGAAGTCTTGGAACCTTTTTTCCTTTCATGTCTTTAAGTTTGTATGAACCCCCCTTATGTGCTTCACCAATTTATTATGGTCCTTCCCATTTGGGACCTCACTTGCCAGTGCTTTGTTGCTTGCTTGCTTTGATCCTTTGGAGCACCAAGAATCATTGTTTCAAAACTTCATAATGAGCTCTTGTTTTGTAGTTTGAATTCATC
The DNA here is from genome assembly GCA_025506505.1 of Flaveria sonorensis. Lineage (NCBI taxonomy): Eukaryota > Viridiplantae > Streptophyta > Magnoliopsida > Asterales > Asteraceae > Flaveria > Flaveria sonorensis. The sequence goes on along the minus strand of CM046423.1, from coordinate 14,099,312 downwards.
TTTTCTTGTATCCTGTTTATATAATCCTTTCATATCTCTTACTTCTTTAAGAAGATTGAGGTTTAACATCACCTCAAAGTCATATTGTTATCTTGAAGTTTTTTGTTACTCCAACCTTCGATAGTGTAACAACTTTGGGACCAAAGACAAAGCTACATACGGTGTGATTATGCTAGTCCTTTCTATTGTCTAGATAGCCAGAACATACAAATTTTTTCCAACCAATCTTTACCAATTTCTTCCAAACCTTGTGTTAATACCTAATTAGATGTTTCAGTTTAAGCATTGTGACATGACTGGTAGATTATGGATAGGCAATATGATAACCATCTACTTAATGTAAAGCTTTGAGGACCATATGTTAATGGCTTGTTTTGCGAACAAATTTCCATTGTCTATAATGATTGTCCCAGTAACACCGAATATTCATATAATGTTTTCCAAAACAAATTGATGATTTTCTTTCATGTGATTCCTGTAAATGTCCCCAGCTTTGACCATTTGGTAAATAATCAATCACAACTAGCAGGTCTTTGACTGTTCCTCTAGTTTAGAAATGGGATAATGTCCATGGCCTACTAATGAAGCTGCCCGCTATTATAGCTGTGATTAATTCATGCTTCAGACTTATCTTTGGTGAAACATGAAACTGACATCCTTCACACTTATGTATCTCCTTTATGTGTCTTACATTGTCAGCTAGTAGTTGCCTAGGTCAACAGCCTTAGCACCATAGAGTGTGGTCCTAAATGGATCCCATGTATCCCTTCATACCTTCTCTTATCAACTTGTTGAGGGATAAGCATTCCTTGGCCTTAGTTGCATGAAGGATGTTGCTAAGAGAAAGAGTATTGCTCTAATCATATGAGTAGACATTATGTGATCAGCCTTTGACCTGTGAAAAAGTTAGCTATTCTTTGTATGTTATCATGAAGAGAAAGGATAAAGAGTATGAACTGTGTTCATGTGTGTGTGTGTGTGTGTTAGGATCATATTGGATATGTGGGATACCAAAGGTGTCCTTATATAAGGGGAAATTCCAACCCAGACACTTAGGAGATTCATTTCATGCTTCTTGCACTAGTCTTTCTTTCTCTTTCTTTGTATGGAATTGTTTTTTTTTTCTTTGGAATGAGGTGTTAGAGTCCATAAAGGGACAAGAACACTTTTTCCAGGTGGGTATTATTCTTTGATACGATGATATGTTATATACCTTGACATCATTTGATGCTCTACTCCTTATCACGAGATGCTCCTTAGTTATTTGGATTCATGTTTAGGCGCTAGGTTTGTTCATTTGCTTCCCATGTTTACCATGTAAGTGCACTACTCATGTCATTAGTACAAAAAAGGAAATATGGAAATGGCTAAATGCTAAAAACTAGATGGCTAGGCTAGGTTGGCTCTATACATTTAAAAGGGATCCGTTGGGCTTGGGCCCCCAAAATTAAGCGCCCCCATTTTCTTAAAAAAACTTACATTGGGCATTTGGGCCTCCACATCCACACTAAAACCCATCAATTCTTTGGAAGTTTCCAGGAAAGGCACAAATCCCCAATTTAAAAAGGATTCGTTGGCCTTGGGCCCCCTAAAATTATTAAGGCCCCCATTTTCTTAAAAAACTTTCCATTGGCATTTGGCTCCACAATCCACACTAAACCCATCAATTGCTTCGGAAGTTTCCAGGAAAGGCACAAATCCACAGGACAAAGTTGATGATCGATGATGAATTCAAAGCGTCTCCCGCATCATCTCATGCCACACCGACCATAGACCACAATTTCCAATGATCTGGGGCAGCCTGCATATCATAGGTGACACAAGCAGGCCCTGAACACCACACAGCTGTTCTCTTTAACAATTCACAGACCCCTACCCACTATTCGCATAATTGATAATCACAACCCCTCTTCTTCGGCTCATAGTTGTTTAGTGTTCGACAATCGACCCACTGCCTTATTTGTCACTGTAGTCAGGTAGTATATGTTGGTTGTATGTTGGTGTTGTATATAGGATTGATGTTATTAGGGTTTTGGTATTTGTAGGTGGGACTTACTTCGTAGGGCATTTTATGAGATGCTTTAGAGGAAACAGGATTATGTTAATACGTTTTATAGTGATAGCGTAGTGCCTCTTGTCTCTTTGATCAAGCATAGTTTAGATAATTAATTAATTAGATTTGTTTTTTGTTTAGATAATTAGATTGCTAATTGCGCTTTTTTAGATTGTTTTTTGATGAGTTTATTACGTAATAGGTTGGTTAATTGCTTTTTAATTAGTCTTCTTTGATAGTTTATTAGTTTGATTTACCTGTTATTTGTTAACTGCATTTGATAATTTGAATAGTTGTTAAGTTGTTTGAGCTTTTGATTCATTATCTTAAGTTGTTTTAGCCTTTAGGCATAGAAAGGTTTTAATAAAAAAATCAAAAAGGCCCCATTTGTTATAATTCGATTGGGGCCCATAAAATGTTGAGCCCCCTGGCTAGGCTAACTCAACAAATTACTTGTAAAACTATAAAAAACCAACATGGTTTTAGGACCAAGAGCTACAATATGGATTCTTAAATTTAGCATTAAAGGTTTGCTCTCTTGATTAACTTAACCTAAATAGAAGGGTTTTCCAATAAAGTAGTTCTTTACGTCCCTGACTAGAAACCCATGCTTACTTTTTTAGTAAACGTTGTTTGTGGGCATCTATAGTGAGTAAGACCTATAACTCAACTGATCTGGGCACCAACATCACCTTCTAGCCCCATCCCATCTGTACCAAATCACCTACTGGGTAAAATGATAAAACGCAAAGTACATAATAAAATTCTAGAAACTAAACCATAATAACAAGAGCAGATATCACGTGGCTTCGATTTCCCTTGATGATACAGTCGACTGAACATCTGAATTCTCGAAACACCACTAAAATTAATTGTGGAATGGCTCTTGCTAAGGTTACCAATTCATATAATCCTTAGAACCTAAGTGATGAGATACTTAAAATCACCTAAGATCATGTAGTGAGAAAAAAGATCATGTAGTGAAGAAAAATGATTGTGTTTGTGTTATTGTATAAAGTGGAACGACCCCCACTAAGTATTTATTATTTCAATAATATTGGAAAGTTGGCACCATAATAACATAACACCCTCCGTAATTTTAGAATATAATTAACCCTATAACTTTAATCAAGGAAAAATTTCAGTTTCTAATGCTCCACTACAAGAAGTGTGTCTATAGTACGAAAATTTGGCATCTTATAGCGACGACATGTCGTCGCTATAGCTAATTTTGATATATAACGACGACATGTGTGGTCGCTATAGAATTAGTTCGTGAAATTGTTGTAATAGGTAGATATGTCGTCAGGATAAAGTTCATCGGCACAAGTTCATCTATAGGAACGACAAATCGTCCCTATAAGTGTCGTGGTTTCTGATTTTACCGAAAAAAAATAAAAAAAAATAAAAAAACATTATCTATAGTGCCGACAAGTCGTCGCTATAGTTTTTTTTTAATTTTTTTTAAAAAAAAAAGAAAAATAATCTATAGCGACAATATGTCGTCGCTATTGATCTCAATTTTTTTATTTTTTTTATTTTATGCAGAACCTGATTATTTTTACAAATTTAACAAACATATAATCAATAAAACCCAATACAAGTTTTACAAACAAATAATTCATACTTGATATTTAGCAGCCCATACCAGTCAAAAATCTCAATACCGACGACAAGTTTGACCAGTCAAAATCTCAATAACTCTGTGCCGACGACATGTCGTCGGTATAGGCCACCTTAAACCAGTGACATGTGTTGTCGCTATAGGTGTCGTCGGGAAAGAGTTAAATTGTTGTAGTGCAAGTGTTGAGTATTAAAACCTTGGTTTCTGAAGATGATAATTGTAAGTCTTAACACATAATTATACTACATCTATAGTGAAGCAAGATCCCTCAAACTAGTTTATAAAAATCACAACTTTAGACCATCATTTATAGTGCGAAAACATGTTTTGATTAGATATACATATTTAAAATGCGTCTATCTAGTAATGGTTTTTAACACGAATAGTAAGATCAAACATCAAGTTAGTGATTTGATAGAAGGGTTTAAAAGCTCACTTTTAATGATAAAAGTTATGGTTGACGTCACTAACCCAACCTATATTGAATCAATATATTTAAATAAAAAGATCATAAAAGGCTCGATCATTTCACGCAAGTAAAAAAAAAAACTAGCCAAGCTGGCAAAATGTAAAAGAACAAAATCAAACTTGCATTAATATCATAAAGCATTATTGCAAGAGTTGAGGGTATTTAAATTGTTCTTAAAGCTTAAAGTGAAATATTAAGCTACTAATATGCTAAACTATAGAAAATTACAATAATAAAACATGGTAGTGGTTTTCTAAGAGTGGTATCTTACAAATGAGGGTTGAACACAATTTATAGGACCGTGCTTCATGAGGCATGAGCGTGTGTGTCCCATTTGTACATCCCTTCTGCTCTACTAACACTATTATAAGATTCTGACATGTGTTGCGCCGTATGGCAGTCACAGTTTATGGTACCCGAGGCACCAGGGTGTGTCAGACCATGCAACACAACATGTCCAAATGAAGGTTTCCTTGTTCTTCAAGTGCCAAACATGGGTGTTTGCCTTACAAGTTATGGCCTATGCTTGTCTTTAATATCAATATTTTCTTTGATTTTCTTCATGATTTCTTTCATTTGTTGAATCAAAATCTGGTTATTCCTATAAATGAAAATATAACTAATTAGGTATCAAATTCCTAGAAATGTATACAAAATAATCATAATTAGAGTGTAAATGATAAATAAAAGATGTGTTCTTACCATTATACATCCCCACACTTGAATACTTTTGTAACAGGAATACATCTCCAAATGCAGAAAAGGTCTCATCCTTTAATATCATGATTGGGTCGACCAGCCAGATCATGAGTTAACCATGCACAAAGTAATTAAAATCCTAATTAAATTAAACATGTTAGAGTCTCAAGTTTTCAAATGACCCGAAAGACAACATGAAATGAAACAAACGTGTTTATTTTATTACTAGCATTTAAAATGAGCATTATCAACACGCGGTTTATTTTATGCAAGAATTTGAAGTGAAACACTCAAACAACATATTAATATGTAGTTTTAAGCTAGAATCCCAACCTCTACTAACAAACTAAAGAAACATGAAAAATCAATACTACTCAAAGGGTTTGGAATTACGGTAAATGTACGAGAATATTAGAAAAATGGTTAAGTGTAAAAATTTAGTTTTTTAATTGAAAGAGTGACTACATACAATAACACTTAGTAAAAAGCTAACTAAAATATCTAGTCTTCATAAATTGGTCTTTTCTGCTTTATTTCCTAACTTACGACTTTAGTATGTTCTCTACTTTTTGAATCAACAAAATTCAAATTTATTTACTTTTCAAACTTTCTAAATATAAGAGATAATAAAAAATCGAGGAAAAGAAGACCAAAATTTAACAAAAAAGGGAAATCTGGTGCATTTTGTGTAGGGCAAAGAAAAATACCAGCTTCAAAGGGTCGGTAATAGCTAACAAAGAGAATTGTGTTGGTAAAGGGTAAATTAAGGCTAAAATGCGAACATGTCCAATCCAAATATTTGTCTCTCTCATCTCCATGTTAAAATATCTCATGATTTTCAAATGCATGATCAAGTTCTAAATGCTTAAAGATAACAGTTTAGCACTCAAGTATAAACAAACTAAGCATTCAAATATATCTATGTAAATGCGCAATGAAATTCCAAATATTCTAACAGGACGGAGTGGGACAAAGTGCGAGTTTATGCATGACCTAATTCTTTTCTACTTGTAACATTTTTAAAACTTGCCTTTATTATATTAAAAAGTACTCTAAGGATCAATATTTCCCTAGAAAATGCTGATATGCAATGTTCTAAAATAGTGCCTAGTATATAAAAAAATATTTTTATTTTTCGTTATTGTTTCTTATTTGTTTGTTTTTGAAAATTTTTGTTGAATTATTCAAAAACTTGGGGAGTAAACAAAATATATATAGTTGTTGATGCATGAGAAAAAGTTAATGCAATATTCTAATCCAACCCATATTTTAAACATTGCACTCAATGCACAACAAAGACGAGTAAATTAGGATACAAATGAGACAAGTAATCCCCTACAAGACACGGTGGAAAAAGCGTATGCTGATACATACAGCCACTTGAGATTCCAAGCTCAAGCATTACAATCAATTTGAAAACCTACAGCCCCTCCACAATAGAGTAAGAACTAATATAAACGAGACATGATTTTAAATATGTGTATGAATTTATTGTTAAAATACGATTCATTATCATTGTCCACCATCCCAATCAACAATTATGTTCCTAATTGTAAGGACTTAGTCTTATGAATTACAATATCAAGTGAAAAGCAAAAACTCAATTCATGCGAAAAGTACAAGGAAGCGAGAACCCAAGATGATTGAAGAAGAATTATCGCGTGAAAACTGGAGTTGCCGCACGAGAACTTCAAGTTCTCGTGCAAAAACATCTGCATAGTATATATAGATGTTTTTCCTTATATTTTTCAATATGTGTGTTCATTTGTAAAAGTGCTCTGAGGGTGAGATGCATAGAGTTGTGTGATAGGCCGCCCGAGGGAAGCTCACCTCGGTTGCGAACTTAAACAATTTATACTCCATTGGTATTGTAATCATTTGATTAATAATATTCGATTGAGTTTGTTTAATGTTCGTTGATATCACACACGCACATATCCATCTTAATTTGATTATCAAGTGCAATAAAATGTGAAATCGATCGTGATTAGGATTTTACATTGGTATCAGAGCAATGTGTTGCTCTTGATACATGGATTTTCATTCCACAATCATCCGTATTATTAGACGTTAAAACGAAGATTGAAGACCTGAAGGTTATGGTCAGATATGACTCGATTTCGAAGGTAAAATGGACGAAATCGAAGGTGAACACACATGAAATCGACTTTGTTACTTGCTAAAATGATGATCGCATCAATACGCTTAGTATCTTCAAGTTATGATAATGAATTGAAGAATTGTAATCGAGCAGTGAATGAAACACAAACAAAAAGTCATTATGACGAAGTTTTCGCACGAATAACAGCTTTTTGCGAAAACTGGGCAGTTTTTGCATCGGTAACCACTTCTTGCGATAACTTGAGTTGTCGGGTGAGAATATCAAGTTCTCACTCGAGAACATCTACCTAGTTCATATGCGAAAAATTTCATCAAGCGAAACTTCATCAGTCGTGCGAAAACTTTAACTATCAACTTGATTTTTGCGAAAACATACAAAAATGCAAGAACCTTGTCTAGATGCAAAACTTGTTACTTTGTGAAGGTTTAGAACAAGTTTTTCAGCCCAATCTAGAGGATACCGGATGATTTGAAGTGTGGTACTTAAACAGGGTTTTTTTGATGTTTGAACAAGTTCAAGATTCTATATTTATAACATTTGATGCAGTCGTTCGTGAACTGAAACTTGACATGTGGGCATTTTATCTTACTGATGGAGAAATGATCGAATGGTTAATTAAGTAAAGAATCAAGATTGTTTGGTATTTTTGCTCTGAAAAATGGGATTACATCTTACATAGGGGGAAGAATACTTTAGATGATCCAGTTCGTCGTCGTAGAATCTTGTTATCAGATTGAAGAATCAGGTTCTTCGGGAATCCAAAATGGAAGTTGGACCTCTCTTCATATGCCTAATACATCTTAAGTAGTAAGTAATCATATTGATTCAGACGCGATATCCTTATAAAGCTATACATTAGGAGGAGGTTACAGCTGAGGGGGAAGACTAAAGTGAAAGATACCCAAGGATCATATAATTCATGAAGATGAGTGACTGGAGTCAAACATAACTTGATATCATAATCCATAAGGGGAAATTGTAAGGACCTAGTCTTTATGGATTACAATATCATGTGAAAAGCAAAAACTCAATTCATGCAAGAAGTACAAGGAAGCAAGAACTCCAAGATAATTGAAGAAGAACTTATAGCGCCAAAACTTGGAGTTACCACGCAAGAACTTCAAGTTATCGCGCGAGAACTTCAACTTCTCGCGCGAGAACATCTGCATAGTATATATAGATGTTTTTCCTTAGTATTTCAATGTGTGTGTTCATTTGTAAAAGTGCTCTGAGGGTGAGAGAGCACAGAGTTGTGTGATAGGCCACCCGAGGGGAGCTCACTCGGGTGGATCGAGCTTAAACTATGTATACTCCTTTGGTATTGTAATCATTTGATTAATTTCGATTGAGTGTGTTTAATGTTCGTTGATATCACACGCGCGCACACATCGTCTTAATTTGATTATCAAGTGCAACAAAATATGGAATCTATCGTTTTACAACGGGGTAATTGCGACCGTTTTACGACCGGAAAGGCGGTCATGAATTCCTAATTTTCTTGGAGTGATCTATAAGTACTTCTGGTAAATGAAGATAGATTATACATTACCCAAAATAATGAAAAATGAAAACTAACAACGATCGTTCATAACACTTTAAAAGTTTCCTTGTAAATAACGGTTGATGTTTTATTTGTGGCATTACCTTTTTATCTAAAGTTAATAGTTTTAGTCATTCTGTACATACAACTAATCATATGTAAAGATTAGATATTTCAAATACATCCTAACCCTAGAAAGTGATTATACTTGACTCTATTTATTGTTTCGGAAAACATACAAGTGGATATCATCTTTCTTTATATATAAAAGGAATTTATCATCGGGGAGTCTTATACTGATTCTACGGATGAAAGTGTTAAAATATTAGTAACTAATGTGAATGAAAATAATAAGAAAAGATTTAGCATTAAAATATATGTTTAAAATTGGTGGGTGAATATTCAAATAATGTCTTTTAGATAAAAAAAAATTGTGAAATATTCCTAAAATTTGATAAGTTCGACATGTTTTTAGTATAATATTGAAAAGCTTTGTATTGTGAATATTGATAATTCATTATAGTAAAATTTGTTATTTGTTAATCAGATTAAAATTTTGTTTGTAAATGTGAATTAAAAAAACTGATTTTGAAAATTTTGAATGAAAATAAAAAGGTTAATTTGATTGAATTATTACTAATATTTAAAAATATGTATTATGAAAATGTTTTTAAATTGGAAAGTTTCATATGATTTTATTAATTAATTGCAATTCAAATTTTAATTATTCTCGTATTGAATAATTTGAAAATAATGAAGATTTTTAAATTAGGTTTGGAAAATTGTAAGAATTAAAAACTATAATCAGGTGTAACATTTGTATTAATAATATTTGGATTAAAATTTCAATTTAGTATGCTATATTATAATAATTTATATGATATGTAAACAATACTAATTAAGTAGTGATTTCTAAAAAGTCGATATATCGACCATTACAGATATTCATTATCATATTAGATGAAAATTTATTTATTTAAAAAATATTTAATATATTCGTAAAGTTTAACATAACTGATTTCTCAGTTATATTATCAAAAAATTAAATTAAAATTTTTAAATAAATTTATAACGTTGATGTGAGCTCTAAAAAAATCATGTGACCCCCAAGTTAATTTTTATTAATATGTAAAGATATTATAAAGTTCTCATCACGATCGATTTCACATTTTGTTACACTTGATAATCAAATTAAGACGGATATGTGCTTGTGTGATATCAACGAGCATTAAACAAACTCAATCGAATATTATTAATCAAATGATTACAATATCAAATGAGTATACATTGTTTAAGCTCGATCCACCCGAGGTGAGCTCTACTCGGGTGGCCTATCACACAACTCTGCGCTCTCTCGCCTTCGAAGCACTTTTACAAAATGAACACACATTATGAAATACAAAGGAAAAACATCTATAAATACTGTCTAGATGTTCTCGTGCGAGAACATCAAGTTCTCGTGCGGCAACTCCAAGTTCTCCCGCGATAAGTCCTTCATCAATCATCTTGGAGTTCTAGCTTCCTTATACTTCTTGCATGAATTGAGTTTTGTTTTTCACTTGATATTTTAATCCATAAACACTAGGTTCTTACAATTCCCCCTATAGATTATGATATCAAGTTATGTTTGACTTCAGTTACTCATCTTTATGAATTATCTGATCCTTGGGTATCTTTCACTTTAGTCTTCCCCCTCAGCTATAACATCCTTCTAATGTATAACTTCATAAAAGATATCACGTCTGAATCAATCAAGATTACTTATAACTTAAGATGTATTAGGCATATGACAAAGAGGTACAACTTCCATTTTGGATTCTTGAAGAACCCGATTCTTCAATCCGATGACAAGATTCTGTGATGACAAACTAGATCATCTAAAGTATTCTTCCCCCTATGTAAGATGTAATAAGTTCATATTTTCAGAGCAAGAATACCAAACAATCTTGATTCTTCACTTAATCAACCCGTTCGATCATTGTCCCAATCAGCAAGATAAGATAAGCCCACATTGTCAAGTTTCAATTCACGAGCGACTCGAATCAAATGTTATAAATATAGAATCTTGAACTTGTTCAAACATCACAAAACCCCGTTTTGGTACCAAACTTCAAATCATCTGGCATCCTCTAGGTTTGGGCTAAAACACTTGTTCTAAACCTTCGCAAACTAACAAGTTTTCGCATCTAGACAAGTTCTTGTATTTTTGCAAAGTTTTCGCAAAAATCAAGTTGATAGTAAAAGTTTTCGTGCGAATGATGAAGTTTCGCTTGATGAAGTTTTCGCATATGAACTAGGTACATGTTCTCGCGCGAGAACTTGATGTTCTCACTCGACAACTCCAAGATATCGCAAGAAGCGGTTACCGATGCGAAAACTGCCCCAAGTTTTTGCAAAAAGCGGTTTATTTGTGCGAAAACTTCGTCTAAATCGAATTTTTGTGTTTGATTCACTGCTACGATCTCAGTTCTTCCATTTTCACCATCATAACTTGAATATACTGAGCGTATTAATGCAGATCATCATTGTAGCAAGTAACAAAGTTGATTTCATGTGTGTTCACCCTTGGTTTCATCTTCTTCTCCTTCGAAACCGGTCCAAACTCAATCTAAACCTTTTAGATCTTCAACTTCCATGTTTAATGTCTTAATACGGATGATTGCGGAATGAAAATCCGTGTATCAGGAGCAACACCTTGCTCTGATACCAAATGTAAAGCCCTCATCACGATCGATTCCATATTTTGTTGCACTTGATAATCAAATTAAGATGGATGTGTGCTTGTGTGATATCAACAAACATTAAACAAAGTCAATCGAATATTATTAATCAAATGATTACAATACCAAATGAGTATACATCATTTAATCTCGATCCACCTGAGGTGAGCTCCCCTTGGGTGGCCTATCACACAACTCTGTGCTCTCTCACCCTCAGAGTACTTTTACAAAATGAACACACATTATGAAATATAAAGGAAAAACATCTATAAATACTGTCTAGATGTTCTCGCGCTAGAACATCAAGTTCTCGTATGGCAACTCCAAGTTCTCGTGCGATAAGTTCTTCATCAATCATCTTGGAGTTCTTGCTTCCTTGTACTTCTCGTATGAATTGAGCTTTTGCTTTTCACTTGATACTGTTATCCATAGAGACTAGGTCCTTACATAATAAGATATCTGTTATAGTATTTGGAAGAAAAGTTCTTCGTACGAGAGATGGTACATATACTAAAGAGTTCTGTTAAAACCAGTTGTTGAATGGATCAAAGTAATGGAAGACTTTTATGACATCGGGCTTTGCGACTATTTAATCATACTTTTAATATCAAGGAAAATAAGGTCATGGATTTTCAAGAAGGAAACCATGATCTCGAGAACATTATTGATTGCAGAGAGCTTCAGTCGAACCTAATGCTTGCTATCTATACTTGAGGTGGTACGAGCTAAGATGTCATATTGAAAGGAAGTAAAAGAGCACAACAATAAATGAGCCATCAAGAAAGAATCTTGTCAAAAGAAGTCTTTAGTATTATTTTCGTAGTGTGTTTACTCATCCATTATGATTATCTTGGTTATCTTGTCAATACATCAATTTGAGTAGTGATCAAAAGTGTAACAAGGTTCTAGTATGGAACTATGCAATTGAAACATAATGCATCAAGAAGTCGCAAAGTAGTATGGCTAGGATATATATGAATGAGATCTCCTTAAGGCTTCATTCAAGGTCACAATAAGTCAAAAGCTCTATTCATAAACGGAACAAAGTAGAGTTTAAATTATAAATAATTATGTAGGTTTAGGAGCAGTATGTTGGTATTAAGTGATACACATTCTCTTACCTAAAATCAATGACATCCGCGTTTAAACCCCCCCCCCCCCAAACCACCCACCCACCCACAAATCGAAATCAAATATTAATAGATTATAACAATCAGCGTGGAAACCATTGAAATGTTAAATTATTTATGAAATATAGAATTGCTATATGATAATTGCTAATATACACATATTAACCATCTATACATACATCTTATAGTATTACATTAAAGCTCTTAAAAAGAGAGGTTAACTTACCACTAAGGTGCCCTCTTGTAGAGACCTGTAATAAGTGTGGTTAAATATTTAATATTTGAAGTTAGCTTTTTAGTTGAGTTCAAGATCAAGTTTTGGTAATGAGAACTAGAAGGGGTACGTTTATCCAAAAAAAAGACCATAAATGGCTATACCGTAGAGAACCTTCAAACCCTATGAGATGAGTAGCAGGTACTGACTTCAATAAAATAGATATTTGATACATTTATTATAATCATATATGCCACATGAATGATCAAAACATGACTTATTACTATCCGTACATAATATCAAGGTATCTATAAGGACCTAGTCTTTATGGATTACAATATCAAGTGAAAAAAAAATCAATTCATGCGAGAAGTACAAGGAAGCAAGAACTCCAAGAAGATTGATGAAGAAGTTATCGCGCGAGAACTTGAAGTTGCCGCATGAGAACTTGATGTTCTCACGCGAGAACATCTAGACAGATTTATAGATGTTTTTCCTTTGTATTTCATAATGTGTGTTCATTTTGTAAAAGTGCTCTGAGGGTGAGAGAGCACAGATTTGTGTGATAGGCCACCCGAGGGGGGCTCACCTCGGATGGATCGAACTTAAACGATGTATACCCCTTTGGTATTGTAATCATTTGATTAATAATATTCGATTAAGTTTGTTTAATGTTCGTTGATATCACACAAGCACACATCTGTCTTAATTTGATTATCAAGTGAAACAAAATGTGGAATCGATCATGATGAGGACTTTACATTTGATATCAGAGCAAGGTGTTGCTCTTGATACATGGATTTTCATTCCGTCATCATCTGTATTAAGACGTTAAACATGGAGGTTGGAGATCTAAAAGTTTTAGATCGAGTTTGGACCGGTTTCGTAGGAGAAGAAGATGAAATCGAGGGTGAACACACATGAAATCGACTTTGTTACTTGGTAAAATGACGATCTACATCAATACGCTCAGTATATTCAAGTTATGATTGTAAAAATTGAAGAACTGATATCGTAGCAATGAATCAAACACAAAAAGTCGGTTTTGATAAAGTTTTCTCATGAATAACCACTTTTTGCAAAAACTTGGGCAGTTTTCACATCGGTAACCGCTTCTTGCGATAACTTGGAGTTGTCAAGCGAGAACATCTACCTAGTTTATATACGAAACTACATCAAGCAAAACTTCATCATTTGCGTGAAAACTTTTACTATCAACTTGATTTTTGCGAAAACTTTGCAAAAATGCAAGAACATTGTCTAGATGTGAAAACTAGTTAGTTTGTGAAGGTTTAGAACAAGTGCTTCAGCCCTAATAGAGGATGCCAGATGATTTGAAGTTTGGTACTTAAATAGGGGCTTTTGTGATGTGTGAACAAGTTCAAGATTCTATATTTATAACATTTGATTCGGGTCGTTCGTGAATTGAAACTTGACAATATGGGCTTATCTTATCTTACTGATGGGGACAATGATCAAACGTGTTAATTAAGCGAAGAATCAAGATTGTTTGGTATTCTTCCTCTGAAAATATGGGCTTATTACATCTTACATAGGGGGAAGAATACTTTAGATGATCTAGTTCATGTCACTGATTCTTGTCATCGGATTGAAGAATCGGGTTCTTTGGGAATCCAAAATGGAAGTTGGACCTCTCTGTCATATGCCTAATACATTTTAAGTTGTAAGTAATCATGATTGAATCAGACGTGATATCCTTTATGAAGTTATATATTAGGAGGAGGTTACAGCTGAAGGGGAAGACTAAAGTGAAAGATACCCAAGGATCAGATAATTCATGAAGATGAGTGACTGAAGTGAAACATAACTTAATATCATAATGCATACGGGGAAATTGTAAGGACCTAGTCTTTTTGGATTACAATATCAAGTGAAAAACAAAAACTCAATTCATGCGATAAGTACAAGGAAGCGAGAACTCCAAGATGATTGATGAAGAACTTATCGCGTGAGAACTTGGAGTTGCTGTATGAGAACTTGATATTCTCTCACGAGAACATCTAGACAGTATTTATAGATGTTTTTTCTTTGTATTTCATAATGTGTGTTCATTTTGTAAAAGTACTCTGAGGGTGAGAGAGCATAGAGTTGTGTGATAGGCCACCTGAGGGGAGCTCACCTCGGGTGGATCAAGGTTAAACAATGTATACTCCTTTGGTATTGTAATCATTTGATTAATAATATTCGATTAAGTTTGTTTAATGTTCGTTGATATCACACAAGCACACATCCGTCTTAATTTGATGATCAAGTGCAACAAAATGTGGAATCGATCATGATGAGGACTTTACATATTAGCTTATAGATTAGAACACTTGATGCTTGACAAAATTTATAAACAAAACCCTTTAGCAAAAGGTTGAGAAGAGTTATGAGATTTTACTCTTGATTCAGTTCACTTAATTATGGCTGAATTAATGGTTGGTTACGATATGTGATGGGAACACCTTCAAAGTTCCGCTAGTATAGTGGGTTAACTGCGGTACAACCCTATATATAAACACTAACTGCACATCGAATATGATCCCTAAACCGGATTGCAAACTGGCCTTGACTGACCGATAACAGTTATGCTTAAAGATTTATCTCAAGAGACCCCACTCTATGATTTTATTTTCAAGATAAGACTGTTTACTTTCTTGTTTCGGCCATTATGGATACCTTTAAGACATTTAAGTCCATATCAAAGAAGATGAAGATGACAAAATCTATCCTTTGACATTAATCAACTTGTTTTAATTCTTGGCATTGCCTTTTAGCTCAACACCGGATTAGAATCTTAATCTTAATAAATGTCAATGTAACAAAGTATGAATGTCTTGTGAAAGTAAATTCATATGCTTTGTTTAGACGTAAATCTGGTTTTCCAACTAAACCATTGGGTAGTTATATCAAATCATTTCTCACCATCTACATCAAGAATATGTTTGACCTAATTGATCTTGAACCATATGTACACATTATGGGCTGAAAGTCACCGCTAATGACCATGTCATTTCTTAGTAATGGTTATCAATCCTCAATCTATTCTCAATTTAGTACCTTGTAGTATTATGGATTGGTATAGAGTCACCATCACTATATGTTCTAGTCTCTGAGTCAAATTTCGTTATGTATACGAGTATCTATGGTACCAATGCGATTGAGTAATTTGACTTTTAACAAATTATCTCATGGAATCCTAGTCCAATCTTATGTATCAAATCCGACTTTATGATAAAATTTAGATATATATTCTCAAGATAATTATACTTGTAATAAATTAGTTCTTCTCTTATAAACATGGTGTTCTTGATAAACGGTTTGTTGCATTCCTGTGATTTTAGGTTGGCAGTGCGTGAGAACTCTATTCGACTAGGCTTATATCTCTCGACGCAACCATTTTAACACCCCAAATTTTTATGAAATAATGTAAAAACTTAAACCACCCCTTTCTTGCTTTATAAGTAACGATTATAGAAAAGAATATGGGGGGGGGGAGAGAGCGTGCGCGTTTTAAGAACAAGCAAAATGTAAATGTTTTACACACTTAATTACTATTAAAACATAGATTTTACGCATGATTTTTGTTTAGAAAATCATCTACAGTTAACATGAGTGTTAAAGCTTACACATTTACGTGTTGTTGCATGCTCTTAATGAGAATACATCGTTTTCTAGTGTTTATTTATAGCTTCTTCAAAGGTTAGTTCAAAATCCCCATTTTATATGTTTTCTAACTGTTTTTGGGCATGACATGCATAAACAAAATGTTTATGTTCATAAATCTTGCATATTATATGATAAAGTTTGTTGCTTGATTTATAAAATTACCAAAGTTCATATTTATAGCATCTTATTATGTATGCAGGTCAACCTATATGTGAAGAACCCTAAAATATGCTCGTATGTATCAAAGGATTCAAGATTATTGATGAAAAGTTAGTTTATGAATGTTAATAAAATCAAACAATAAGAAATGTTCCTCCACAAGTGTCTTTGTAACGTACTAAGTAATTTAGGACTTCTATAATTGATAATGTACCTCACATTTTGTAGAGACTTTGAATATTTTGATGTCTACTCAACGAGTGTTACCAACTTCATAATTGATTTATAACTTTGCAACTAGTTACACTTGGCTATTTCATAGTGAAATTGTGCCCTCATCAGCTATGTAACTAACCAATGTTCCTACACATCTCTTGATACTTAAAATAAATCTCACTGAGCAAGATTTGTAAGTAACATAACCTCCATATGTGAATGTTCACACATTTTTATACTTAATCACTTCATAGACCAAGATAGATCCTTTAAGTTCTTATAATACTTGTTAATAGACCCTACACACTAGACAATACTTTACACATTTTTATACTTAATCACTTCATAGACCAAGATAGATCCTTTAAGTTCTTATAATACTTGTTAATAGACCCTTCACATTTGGTTACACTTTGCCAATTCACAGACAAAGATAGCCTCCGTAAGTGCCTATACCCTGTGCAAATAAACCTTTCACACCTATACCCTCCGTAATTAGACCCTTCACACTTGACTACACTTAGTCATTTCATTGAACATCAAAGCCTCCCTAACTGATTCAAAGCCTCTGCAACAACCACTATGCCTTTTTAACTCCCAACACATAGTTAACCTTCAATGGACATATAATATTTTACGCCTACCAAGTTCAAGCATCCGTATTTAATTGTTCACCTAGATGGTCACTGTTCCTTCCATGCTACTATTATTGTTAGTTAAGGATAGACGATGCTAATGTAAATCAAAGAGGCATTATATGTCAATGTTTGTTCAATGACAATGTGCATAGTGTTAAAATCCTAATATAGGTTTACTCAATGTTATATGAATGTTCTACAAAGGCTACTAATATGACTAACCTATCATTTAAGTCTTATTTTTGGCAAGCAAATCACTTGATTGCTTAGCTTTATGCAAAGATATCACATGAGTCATTCCTCATGTAAGCCTGTAACTATGGTCTTACCTCATACAAGCATGACACTAGAGTGTTACTCATGCAAATATGTCACTAGAGTCTTGCTTCAGAAAATCATGTCACTATTGTCTTAGCTATTGCAATCATATGGCTTGAATCTATGCTTGCACATCACTGGACTTCTTAGCATTATACAAAGCAAGGCACTAGAGTCTTGTACTAGTACAAGCATGTAGCCTAGATTTTAACGTACTTGGTTACAACTTGGTATGGCTATGATATGTAATAGTTTGCTATGGTATCATAGTTATTACTATTAGAGTATTATATGATGAACAAAGTACATATAGTTATGTTTTAAAAAAAAAACTAAAACTCACTCAACAATATCATTTTTTAATATGTATGTAAACAAAATCAAAGTGAAGATAAGTGGTTGTGGATGACAGGAAAGTCGAGGCTACATGGATAAATAAATATTAGTATCCTAGTTTCAACTTTTTATGTAATAGAAAAAAATTTATCTTTCATTATTTGAACAACGTTCTATGCAATGCTGAGTGTTCAGAGTATTTTTGCTACAATAATTAAGCAAAGTTTTAGTTTAAGAATTACATAATGATGTGAAATTCAAACTATAAGGACCTCTAGAAATGGGGCTTACATATTGGTATCAAAGCAATAGT
The DNA here is from genome assembly GCA_025506505.1 of Flaveria sonorensis. Lineage (NCBI taxonomy): Eukaryota > Viridiplantae > Streptophyta > Magnoliopsida > Asterales > Asteraceae > Flaveria > Flaveria sonorensis. Next base: position 14,081,089 of record CM046423.1, on the reverse strand, counting down.
ATGAGAGACTCGGGAATTCGATCCCTAAACTTAAACCGTAAATATAACTGATGATAACATATGCCAGTTCATGTGACTTTATGACATCAGTCAAAGCATAGTTTTCAAATGCTTAAATATGCATTATATGTGTTTAGTTCCTTATATGCTTGACGTGTAAAAAGGTAATTGCTTGAGAATTTAAGGTATAGATACAATGTTGCTCATGATAGGAAATGTTTACGACATGAAGAGTAAGGTGTAATCATAATTTGACATTGCTATTTAAAACATACCACACATATCTTGATCTAGATTATTACCTTAAATGATGATGTTGGTGTTACATATCTTCTAGGATAGATAAGATATGGCTAGCAAAAAGGTACCTATTGGTGGCGGTGCCGAAGAACATGGGCAACTTCAAATGCTGAACCTAAGGCAAACAATAAAGAGGGGTATGAAGAAGTAAAATCTACTCTAGAAGCCTCGGTTAATATGGCTATAAGTAATGAAGTCCATCGGACCATGCAGGTGACTATGATGTCCATTCTACCTAAATCTTTGGAACCAGTTTGGAAGGAATGGAAAGTGGATCTAAAGGCAACTCGCAAAGGAAGAAAGGGGTGACCAGGATAAAAACACTTCAAGCTTGGAAATTAGAGATGATGATAGCATCGAAAAAGAGCATTCAAAGGGTGACCTATCAAGCCTTCAAAAGTTGTGAACCTCCATTTTTAGATGAGAAAAAAAATGTAGTCACCACTTATCAGGGGGTTGTTGAGACGAAATCAATAACTAATATCAGTTAGTGTCAAGATGATCAAACTATCAAGTTTGCTTCTCATTCATTCCTTTTAGAAGCACCACACGAGTGGACCACAGTTAAATAAATAAAAGGGCATGCAAAGAAGATAATGTGGGAAGATCTAGAGACGTTAGCAATCAGGAAATTATACCCACAAATTAAGATCGATAGGGCAAAGTGTAAATTCTTGGAGCTGAAAGCCAGTGGCATGACTAATCAACGGTATAAATTAAAGTTTAAGTGTTATGTTGAAGGATTACCATCAAGAGATTGTACTTACGTGAAGTGTCACCGACCTACAGCCTTTCAATATATGGTGGAAGTAGCTGGAATTTCTATAATGACATGGTAGAAAAGGAAGTTGTTATTTTTGGAACCCAAGATGAAATAGCTTGGTTCATCAAAGAAGTACGGGCAGTCCAATGAAAGTTACTGAGAGAAGAGAGTCATTGTGCAAGAGGTGGATGTATGTAAGAAATCATACATGAGACATTTCAAGGAGTGTAGAAAGGGCATAAACTTGTGTTGGGATGTGGACAAAAAGGCACTATCCTTGGAGTCACCTGAAAAGGCCATAATGTTTGATAAAGTCAGTCATTTCGATGGTGACTACAAGAAGCCAGAAGCTGGAAATGAAGGACCAAGTTAGAATGCTAAGAGGAAAAGAATTGATAAGCCCAAGGCTAAGGAAATGGTCTAAACCATGATAAAGGAGGAGAAAAAGATTGATCTGAACATAGTGTTAGGTAAGTTCTTAATCAACCACGTGTTCACATCTATACAATCTGATTCTTGTTCTAAGAGGATAGAAAATGCATTTGAAGTAAACACTTACATAGGAAAGTCCACTAGACTAATATAAGCATTAGATGGCTATTATTTAGAACTTGAGGGCCATAGATTTCCTGCTAGACTACTTATTATGACCCTAGGAGGTTTAGATGTCGTGCTAGGAATGGATTGGCTAGCCAATCATATGGCCACCCTAGTTTGTTAAAGAAAATGATCCATCTGGATGCCCACGATGGTTGTTCAGTCTCAGTTTGTAGTGACGAAGTTTGTTACGTCAAGATTATCTCAATGATGTAGGCCGAGATGTTCATGAAACACAGATGTAGTGCCTATTTAGCAAATGTTATTGACGTAATTGGCAACTAAAATATTAGAAGACATGCTAGTAGTGTGTCACATCTTGGATGTGTTTGAGGATCATCTAGGAGTATTACTAGAATGAGAAATAAAGTTTAAATTGACCTTGTACCGGAAACTTAGTCTGTTTCTAAGGCACCATATCATTTGGATCCTTTAAAGATGAAACAACTCATGTCTTAACTTCTATATATTCTAGATAAGGGTTACATCAAACCAAGCATACATGGGGTGCTCTAGTGTAATTCATAAAGAAGAAGGATGGAAGCTAGCAGAATCAGGAATCAAACAAGCTTATAGTGAAGAAGAAGTATCAACTACCTAGGATCGATGATCTTTTTGACCCACTATAAGGAACATGTTGGTTCGTAAGGATTGATTTGAGGTCAAGTTACCATCAACTAAAATCAAATAAACATGATATTCCAAAGACAACCTCCAAAAACATTAAGGACATTATGAGTTCCACAATGTTATTTAGATTGATTAACACCCTTACAACTTTCATGGACCTAATAAATCAAGCATGCCAACTAATACTAGACATAGCATGATAGTATTCATCGACGGTATCCTGATTTACTCAAAGAACAAGGATAAACATGCTTGGCACATAAGAGAAGTGTTAGAAGCGCTTATACATGAAGTTTTTAGAGTGCGTCATCTGGTCATGAGAGGTGAATAGATAGAATCATGATTGATCCTACCGAAGTAATAGTCATCATGCAATGGGCTCTCTAAACACACCCATATAAATCCAAACCATTGTAGGATTAGTAGGGTGCTACCGGAGATGCACTTAATATGGAGCCTCAGGGTTTAAAGAAAGGCTTGCCAAGGAGGTTCCGAAGTTTCTTTCTAGGCAGAAGAGACTAATTGATAATGTTGGCGATTTAGATTTCTAGAAGGATGTTGATGGAATGGACCTAAGTGTTCCACTAGATGTTACGCATATTGTGTGGGTGTTCCAATTGTTGATGAAGCTTTGGAGGCTCAAGATTTGGAGAAGCGGGATGATACTTGGACTTGATAAGTAGCATTCTTAGCATGTGATGTATTTTATGTTATGCTTTCTTGTGCTTTTGTTTGGACAATTTAATACTTTTCATGTTGTATTTTAGAGACTTCTTATAGTTCCTTTATATGTTTGTAAGCCCATGTAGGCAATATTATTACGTATTTAGGAAAATAGGCCCCTATTTGTGAATTCGTCACATATCATATTTGCCTACTTCTTGTTATGTTGGTGTGTTTTCAGTTAAATTTATTATTAAAAAAAGTTACAAATACCTTACCTTCTAATATACTAAGTGTGAATACACGCTATCCTATCTTCTTGCACCCTTGTTTTATGAGGTTCAAAATTATAAGTGTTTTTGCTTATGGAGCATTGTTGTTAGGTACTCACCTCATGGTATTATAGATTTATCCGACTAAGTTAGACTGTTTAAAAATCACCCTATATACACGTAAGTCAATGCTGAATCCCTTTAAGCTCTTTTTTCCTAGGTGCTCATCCCTTTTCGTGAGGACGTTTGGGCCAAACCTTATAGAGATATGTTAGTCAACGAGCTCAACTCCTGATAGGATAAATTAAAAATCTTCACTTAATAAAAAGATGGTTTGTTTTTCATTTATTGTTTACAACCATTCATTTAGGTTATAATGACTACAACTCACATGTATATGTTTTTCTTTTCAAACTAAGAAATGTTGTTGGCATTTTCCATTCTGAAGTCTTGGAACCTTTTTTCCTTTCATGTCTTTAAGTTTGTATGAACCTCCCTTATGTGCTTCACCAATTTATTATGGTCCTTCCCATTTGGGACCTCACTTGCCAGTGCTTTGTTGCTTGCTTGCTTTGATCCTTTGGAGCACCAAGAATCATTGTTTCAAAACTTTCATAATGAGCTCTTGTTTTGTAGTTTGAATTCATCTTTTTCTTGTATCCTGTTTATATAATCCTTTCATGTCTCTTACTTCTTTAAGAAGATTGAGGTTTAACATCACCTCAAAGTCATATTGTTATCTTTTGAAGTTTTTTGTTACTCCAACCTTCGATAGTGTAACAACTTTGGGACCAAAGACAAAGCTACATACGGTGTGATTATGGCTAGTCCTTTCTATTGTCTAGATAGCCCAGAACATACAAATTCTTCCAACCAATCTTTACCAATTTCTTCCAAACCTTGTGTTAATACCTAATTAGATGTTTCAGTTTAAGCATTTGACATGACTGATAGATTATGGATAGGCAATATGATAAACATCTACTTAATGTAAAGCTTTGAGGACCATATGTTAAATGGCTTGTTTGCGAACAAATTTCCATTGTCTATAATGATTTGTCCAGTAACACCGAATATTCATATAATGTTTTCCAAAACAAAATTGATGATTTTCTTTCATGTGATTCCTGTAAATGTCCCCAGCTTTGACCATTTGGTAAATAATCAATCACAACTAGCAGGTCTTTGACTGTTCCTCTAGTTTAGAAATGGGATAATGTCCATGGCCTACTAATGAAGCTGCCACGCTGTTATAGCTGTGATTAATTCATGCTTCAGACTTATCTTTGGTGAAACATGAAACTGACATCCTTCACACTTATGTATCTCCTTTATGTGTCTTTACATTGTCAGCTAGTAGTTGCCTAGGTTCAACAGCCTTAGCACCATAGAGTGTGGTCCTAAATGGATCCCATGTATCCCTTCATACACTTCTCTTATCAACTTGTTGAGGGATTAAGCATTCCTTGGCCTTAGTTGCATGAAGGATGTTGCTAAGAGAAAAGAAGTATTGCTCTAATCATATGAGTAGACATTATGTGATCAGCCTTTGACCTGTGAAAAAGTTAGCTATTCTTTGTATGTTATCATGAAGAGAAAGGATAAAGAGTATGAACTGTGTTCATGTGTGTGTGTGTGTGTTAGGATCATATTGGATATGTGGGATACCAAAGGTGTCCTTATATAAGGGGAAATTCCAACCCAAGACGAACTTAGGAGATTCATTTCATGCTTCTTGCACTAGTCTTTCTTTTCTCTTTCTTTGTTATGGAATTGGTTTTTTTTCTTTGGAATGAGTTGTTAGAGTCCATAAAGGGACAAGAACACTTTTCTCCAGGTGGTTATTATTCTTTGATACGATGATATGTTTATATACCTTGACATCATTTGATGCTCTACTCCTTATCACGAGATGCTCCTTAGTTATGTTGGCATTCATGTTTAGGCGCTAGGTTTGTTCATTTGCTTCCCATGTTTACCATGTAAGTGCACTACTCATGTCATTAGTACAAAAAAGGAAATATGGAAATGGCTAAATGGCTAAAAACTAGATGGCTAGGCTTAGGGTTGGCTCTATACATTTAAAAGGGATCCGTTGGGCTTGGGGCCCCCAAAATTAAGCGCCCCCATTTTCTTAAAAAACTTTACATTGGGCATTTGGGCCTCCACAATCCACACTAAAACCTATCAATTTCTTTGGAAGTTTCCAGGAAAGGCACAAATCCCCCATTTAAAAGGGATTCGTTGGCCTTGGGGCCCCCTAAAATTATTAAGGGCCCCCATTTTCTTAAAAAACTTTCCATTTGGCATTTAGGCCTCCACAATCCACACTAAAACCCATCAATTGCTTCGGAAGTTTCCAGGAAAGGCACAAATCCACAGGACAAAGTTGATGATCGATGATGAATTCAAAGCGTCTCCCGCATCATCTCATGCCACACCGACCATAGACCACAATTCCAATGATCTGGGGCAGCCTGCATATCATAGGTGACACAAAGCAGGCCCTGAACAAACCCACAGCTGTTCTCTTTAAACAATTCACAGACCCCTACCCAACTATTCGCATAATTGATAATCACAAACCCCTCTTCGGCTCATTAGTTGTTCTAGTGTTCGACAATCGACCCACTGCCTTATTTGTCACTGCTAGTCAGGTATGTATATGTTGGTTGTGTGTTGGTGTTGTATATAGAGATTGATGTTAATTAGGGTTTTGGTATTTGTAGGTGGGAACTTACTTCGTAGGGCATTATTATGAGATGCTTTAGAGGAAACAGGATTATGTTAATACGTTTTATAGTGATAGCGTAGTGCCTCTTTGTCTCTTTGATCAAGCATAGTTTAGATAATTAATTAATTAGATTTTGTTTTTGTTTAGATAATTAGATTGCTAATTGCGCTTTTTTAGATTGTTTTTTGATGAGTTTATTACGTAATAGGTTGGTTAATTGCTTTTTAATTAGTCTTCTTTGATAGTTTATTAGTTTGATTTACCTGTTATTTGTTAACTGCATTTGATAAATTTGAATAGGTTGTTAAGTTGTTTGAGCTTTTGATTCATTATCTTAAGTTGTTTTAGCCTTTAGGCATAGAAAGGTTTTAATAAAAAAATCAAAAAAGGCCCCATTTGTTATAATTCGATTGGGGCCCAATAAAATGTTGAGCCAGCCCTGGCTAGGCTAACTCAACAAATTACTTGTAAAACTATAAAAAACCAACATGGTTTTAGGAACCAAGAGCTACAATATGGATTCTTAAATTTAGCATTAAAGGTTTGCTCTTCTTGATTAACTTTAACCTAAATAGAAGGGTTTTCCAACTAGAAGTAGTTCTTTACGTCCCTGACTAGAAACCCATGCATTACTTTTTTAGTAAACGGTTGTTTGTGGGCCTCTATAGTGAGTAAAGACCTATAACTCAACTGATTCTGGGCACCAACATCACCTTCTAGCCCCCATCCCATCGTGTACCAAATCACCTACTGGGTAAAAATGATAAAACGCAAAGTACATAATAAAATTCTAGAAACATAAACCATAATAATCAAGAGCAGATATCACGTGGCTTCGATTTCCCTTGATGATACAGTCGACTGAACATCTGAATTCTCGAAACACCACTAAAATTAATTGTGGAATTGGCTCTTGCTAAGGTTACCAATTCATATAAATCCTTAGAAACCTAAGTGATGAGATACTTAAATCACCTAAGATCATGTAGTGAAGAAAAAAGATCATGTAGTGAAGAAAAAATGATTGTGTTTGTGTTATTGTAATAAAGTGGAACGACCCCCACTAAGGCTATTTATTATTTCAATAATATTGGAAAGTTGGCACCATAATAACATAACAACCTCCGTAATTTTAGAATATAATTAACCCTATAACTTTAATCAAGGAAAAATTTCAGTTTCTAAATGCTCCACTACAAGAAAGTGGGTCTATAGTAACGAAAATTTGGCATCTTATAGCGACGACATGTCGTCGCTATAGCTAATTTTGATATATAACGACGACATGTGGTCGCTATAGAATTAGTTCGTGAAAATTAGTTGTAATAGGTAGATATGTCGTCAGGATAAAGTTCATCGGCACAAGTTCATCTATAGGAACGACAAATCGTCCCTATAAGTGTCGTGGTTTCTGATTTTACCGAAAAAAAAATAAAAAAATAAAAAAACATTATCTATAGTGCCGACAAGTCGTCGCTATAGTTTTTTTTAATTTTTTTAAAAAAAAAAGAAAAATAATCTATAGCGACAATATGTCGTCGCTATTGATCTCAATTTTTTTATTTTTTTTTATTTTATGCAGAACCTGATTATTTTTACAAATTTAACAAACATATAATCAATAAAAACCCAATACAAGTTTAACAAACAAATAATTCATACTTGATATTTAGCAGCCCTATACCAGTCAAAAATCTCAATACCGACGACAAGTTTGACCAGTCAAAAATCTCAATAACTCTGTGCCGACGACATGTCGTCGGTATAGGCCACCCTATACCAGTGACATGTGTTGTCGCTATAGGTGTCGTCGGGAAAGAGTTAAATTGTTGTAGTGCAAGTGTTGAGTAATTAAAACCTTGGTTTCTGAAGATGATAAATTGTAAGTCTTAACACATAATTATACTACATCTATAGTGAAAGCAAGATCCCTCAAACTAGTTTATAAAAATCACAACTTTAGACCATCATTTATAGTGCGAAAACATGTTTTGATTAGATATACATATTTAAAAATGCGTCTATTCTAGTAATGGTTTTTAACACGAATAGTAAGATCAAACATCAAGTTAGTGATTTGATAGAAGTGGTTTAAAAGCTCACTTTTAATGATAAAAGTTCATTGGTTGAAGTCACTAACCAAACCTATATTGAATCAATATATTTAAATAAAAAGATCATAAAAGGCTCGATCATTTCACGCAAGTAAATAAAAAAACTAGCCAAGCATGGCAAAATGTAAAAGAACAAAAATCAAACTTGCATTAATATCATAAAGCATTATTGCAAGAGTTGAGGGTATTTAAATTGTTCTTAAAGCTTAAAGTGAAATATTAAGCTACTAATATGCTAAACTATAGAAAATTACAATAATAAAACATGGTAGTGGTTTCTAAGAGTGGTATCTTACAAATGAGGGTTGAACACAATTTATAGGACCGTGCTTCATGAGGCATGATCGTGTGTGTCCCATTTGTACATCCCTTCTGCTCTACTAACACTATTATAAGAGATTCTGACATGTGTTGCGCCGTATGGCAGTCACAGTGTTATGGTACCCGAGGCACCAGGGTGTGTCAGACCATGCAACACAACATGTCAAAATGAAGGTTTCCTTTGGTCTTCAAGTGCCAAACATGGGTGTTTGCCTTACAAGGTATGGCCTATGCTTGTCTTTAATATCAATATTTTCTTTGATTTTCTTCATGATTTCTTTCATTTGTTGAATCAAAATCTGGTTATTCCTATAAATGAAAATATAACTAATTAGGTATCAAATTCCTAGAAATGTATATCAAAATAATCATAATTAGAGTGTAAATGATAAATAAAAGATGTGTTCTATACACATTATACATCCCCACACTTGAATACTTTTGTAACAGGAATACATCTCCAAATGCAGAAAAGGTCTCATCCTTTAATATCATGATTGGGTCGACCAGGCCAGATCATGAGTTAACCATGCACAAAGTAATTAAAATCCTAATTAAATTAAACATGTTAGAGTCTCAAGTTTTCAAATGACCCGAAAGACAACATGAAATGAAACAAACGTGTTTATTTTATTACTAGCATTTAAAAATGAGCAATTATCAACACGCGGTTTATTTTATGCAAGAATTTGAAGTGAAACACTCAAACAACATATTAAATATGTAGTTTTAAGCTAGAATCCAACCTCTACTAACCAACTAAAGAAACATGAAATGAATCAATACTACTCAAAGGGTTTTGGAATTACGGTAAATGTACGAGAATATTTAGAAAAATGGTTAAGTGTAAAAATTTAGTTTTTTTAATTGAAAGAGTGACTACATACAATAACACTTAGTAAAAAGCTAACTTAAAATATCTAGTCTTCATAAATTGGTCTTTTCTGCTTTATTTCCTAACTTACGACTTTAGTATGTTCTCTACTTTTTTGAATCAACAAAATTCAAATTTATTTACTTTTCTAAACTTTCTAAATATAAGAGATAATAAAAAATCGAGGAAAAGAAGACCAAAATTTAACAAAAAAGGGAATCTGGGTGCATTTTGTGTAGGCAAAGAAAATAAACAGCTTCAAAGGGTCGGTAATAGCTAACAAAGAGAATTGTGTTGGTAAAAAGGGTAAATTAAGGCTAAAATGCGAACATGTCAAATCCAAATATTTGTCTCTCTCATCTCCATGTTAAAATATAGCTCATGATTTTCAAATGCATGATCAAGTTCTAAATGCTTAAAGATAACAGTTTAGCACTCAAGTATAAACAAACTAAGCATTCAAATATATCTATGTAAATGCGCAATGAAATTCCAAATATTCTAACAAGGACGGAGTGGGACAAAGTGCGAGTTTATGCATGACCTAATTCTTTTCTACTTGTAACATTTTTAAAACTTGCCTTTATTATATTAAAAAGTACTCTAAGGATCAAATATTTCCCTAGAAAATGCATTGATATGCAATGTTCTAAAATAGTTGCCTAGTATATAAAAAATATTTTTATATTTTTAGTTATTTTTCTTATTTGTTTGTTTTTGAAATTTTTGTTGAATTATTCAAAACTTGGGGAGTAAACAAAATATATTATAGTTGTTGATGCATGAGAAAAAGTTAATGCAATATTCTAATCCAACCCATATTTTAAACATTGCACTCAATGCACAACAAAAGACGAGTAAATTAGGATACAAATGAGACAAGTAATCCCCTACAAGACACGGTGGAAAAGCGTATGCTGATACATACAGCCACTTGAGATTCCAAAGCTCAAGCATTACAATCAATTTGAAAACCTACAGCCCCTCCACAATAGAGTAAGAACTAATATAAACGAGACATGATTTTAAATATGTGTATGAAATTTATTGTTAAAATACGATTCATTATCATTGTCCACCATCCCAATCAACAATTATGTTCCTAATTGTAAGGACTTAGTCTTTATGAATTACAATATCAAGTGAAAAGCAAAAACTCAATTCATGCGAAAAGTACAAGGAAGCGAGAACCCCAAGATGATTGAAGAAGAACTTATCGCGTGAAAACTTGGAGTTGCCGCGCGAGAACTTCAAGTTCTCGTGCAAAAACATCTGCATAGTATATATAGATGTTTTTCCTTTATATTTCAATATGTGTGTTCATTTGTAAAAGTGCTCTGAGGGTGAGATGCATAGAGTTGTGTGATAGGCCGCCCGAGGGAAGCTCACCTCGGGTGGACGAACTTAAACAATTTATACTCCATTGGTATTGTAATCATTTGATTAATAATATTCGATTGAGTTTGTTTAATGTTCGTTGATATCACACACGCACATATCCATCTTAATTTGATTATCAAGTGCAATAAAATGTGAAATCGATCGTGATTAGGATTTTACATTTGGTATCAGAGCAAGGTGTTGCTCTTGATACATGGATTTTCATTCCACAATCATCCGTATTAAGACGTTAAACACGAAGATTGAAGACCTGAAGGTTATGGTCAGATATGACTCGATTTCGAAGGTAAAATGGACGAAATCGAAGGTGAACACACATGAAATCGACTTTGTTACTTGCTAAAATGATGATCTGCATCAATACGCTTAGTATCTTCAAGTTATGATAATGAAAATTGAAGAATTGTAATCGCAGCAGTGAATGAAACACAAAAAGTCAATTATGACGAAGTTTTCGCACGAATAACAGCTTTTTGCGAAAACTTGGGCAGTTTTTGCATCGGTAACCACTTCTTGCGATAACTTGGAGTTGTCGGGTGAGAATATCAAGTTCTCACTCGAGAACATCTACCTAGTTCATATGCGAAAATTTCATCAAGCGAAACTTCATCAGTCGTGCGAAAACTTTAACTATCAACTTGATTTTTGCGAAAACATTACAAAAATGCAAGAACATTGTCTAGATGCAAAAACTTGTTACTTTGTGAAGGTTTAGAACAAGTGTTTCAGCCCAAATCTAGAGGATACCGGATGATTTGAAGTGTGGTACTTAAACAGGGGTTTTTGTGATGTTTGAACAAGTTCAAGATTCTATATTTATAACATTTGATGCAGGTCGTTCGTGAACTGAAACTTGACAATGTGGGCATATTTTATCTTACTGATGGAGAAAATGATCGAATGGGTTAATTAAGTAAAGAATCAAGATTGTTTGGTATTTTTGCTCTGAAAATATGGGCTTATTACATCTTACATAGGGGGAAGAATACTTTAGATGATCCAGTTCGTCGTCGTAGAATCTTGTTATCAGATTGAAGAATCAGGTTCTTCGGGAATCCAAAATGGAAGTTGGACCTCTCTGTCATATGCCTAATACATCTTAAGTAGTAAGTAATCATATTGATTCAGACGCGATATCCTTTATAAAGCTATACATTAGGAGGAGGTTACAGCTGAGGGGGAAGACTAAAGTGAAAGATACCCAAGGATCATATAATTCATGAAGATGAGTGACTGGAGTCAAACATAACTTGATATCATAATCCATAAGGGGAAATTGTAAGGACCTAGTCTTTATGGATTACAATATCATGTGAAAAGCAAAAACTCAATTCATGCAAGAAGTACAAGGAAGCAAGAACTCCAAGATAATTGAAGAAGAACTTATAGCGCCAAAACTTGGAGTTACCACGCAAGAACTTCAAGTTATCGCGCGAGAACTTCAACTTCTCGCGCGAGAACATCTGCATAGTATATATAGATGTTTTTCCTTAGTATTTCAATGTGTGTGTTCATTTGTAAAAGTGCTCTGAGGGTGAGAGAGCACAGAGTTGTGTGATAGGCCACCCGAGGGGAGCTCACCTCGGGTGGATCGAGCTTAAACTATGTATACTCCTTTGGTATTGTAATCATTTGATTAATAATTCGATTGAGTGTGTTTAATGTTCGTTGATATCACACGCGCACACATTCGTCTTAATTTGATTATCAAGTGCAACAAAATATGGAATCTATCGTGATCAGGAACCAAAATTGTTCCTCTACTAACCTAGGAGGTTTTAATTTTAAGTATTTTTTTATAACAGTAACATGATAATAACGGTTAAGAGAAGTTTTTAAATGAATTTTAGTATATAAGTATTAGTTTCAAATTAGATTAATTAGCATTATACGTGTCTAGTGGCTGAATATCTTATTAATATAACAATCACCATCTTACTTTACATTCTAAAAAAGAATTATAACTCATTGACAACTAATATCACAAGGATTGACAACCATACTTACCCTAATAATTTAAGGTGAATAGGAATACGCATTTAACATTTTATTTATTGTACTTTGACATTGATCACCAGTTTTGGCCGAACCGGTTTAGAAACTGGTCCAAACCAATTTGAGTATGTTCAGTTAACTAAGCCAACAAACTGGCCCCCGAACTGATTCGGTTTGGAAAAGTATGGTTTCGACCCCTAAAAAAAATTTGTTTCAGTCCCCAACCCGAACTGATTTGTGAGGAAAAAAAACCGGTGTGCCCACCTCTAGCTCCCATGTTTCTAGCCTTTTACCTTTAAAGCACAAGTGTCCATATGCTTGGTTATATTGGATTGCTTGAGTCATATATCATTAGAGCAATGATGCATTGCTTGCCTACCTACATTGTTTATGTCATTGCATGTTGAATCTTATACAAGTAAGAGATTGTTAGATCTATATGCCTAAGACACCACATAATAGTGTTATTATTGATATGTGATTCTAAAGGGTCATATGCTAAAGAATTATCAAGGATGTGTTTAAATACAACAACACTTGGTGACTATTAGGGAATAACATGTGAATAAAATGAAAATGAACCATTATGAGAGATTATAAAAAAATGTTTGGTTGATCAATAAAATAAAATCATTTATTACATAAATATTTTTATTCCATTTAAACGCCTCAAAAGTATTCATTCGCCTCACCCCAAACAAATTAGGGTTTAGACTCCTTTTCATACGCAATTTCCTATGATAGGGTAGGGATGAAAGGGCTGTGAAATAGTTAGGAATATTAAGTAGAAAGACAATTATGCTCGACTGGTGGATCGAATTGATGAATCTTTCGAACTTTTTTTTATCCAGGATGTGATACCCACAACTTTACCAATTTAAGTGCGAATTGCATTTACCCTCTCACCCTTTGTTCCCACCACCACCACTACCGTATTTCATTCAATTCTTCTTTTCATACCTATCAAATGTCACAAAATAATAATTAACTGGTAAATTATCCCCTGTGCACTCGTTTGGAATTTCGCAACGATCCAAGATATCAAAACAAAAACACCAAAACACGTAGTAATGGCTGTCACTTTGACGTAAAATCCAAAGACATCAAAAACATTATTGCTTATATCACAACAACGTCTACATCAGTAAAAAAAACCTAAATGGAGATGCACACATAACGTAAAAATGTGATTAATGATAAAAACAAAAAAAAACAAGTCACACAACCGCTACGGTGGGAGAATGCGCCAGGGAAAGAAAACCAAAAATAATAATAACAAAGAATATTTAACCTACATACATGCCTCAAGTTTCATTCTCCCACGCACTTCTATAGCGGAACCATTCAACTTTTCCTATTTGTCGATTGTCCAGAAATGTTCTGTCGCAAAATAAAAAGATCGCAACAAAATGCATAAACCTAGACTTATCAAGGCTAGAACCCAAGATCACCGGCGGGAAATGCAAGAGTGTTACCAATGGACCAGATGATTATTTTGTTAAACATAAAAAGTCGGTGGCCGAACTCTAAAATCCTAAACTCTAGTGGTCAAAGTAAAAAAAACAAATCAATGGCCAAATTATAAAATACTAAACTTTAGTGGTCAAACTCGAAAAATAAAGCTTCAATGTGATTAGTTTGGTTGCCAAATTTTGAACCTTCAAGTTTAGTAGACAAAGTCAAAAAACTACAAGTTATTAATTCTATATGAAATCACTTAAAACTAATGTGATTATATTCAGAAAAACAAAAAGATACTATTCATTTCCTATTGAATTTAATTATAGAGTAATTTGATAAGTAATTAGTGTAGATGAACAAAATTGTGGGGAACTGAGTTGCATAAAAGTGTCCATGAAACAAAGAAATTATGCTTCTCTTTTATGAGATAAGCCTAACTAGAAACATTCATGTGCTTTTGACAAAACCAAAGTTTAAAACATTTATTTCTATAATCTTTTGTTACTGCAAAACCATCACCAGAAGCTTTAGATCTACTTTTTAGTGTGCTCTAGAAACCTCTAAACCAACTCCACAAACTAAAACACCTCGCTTCCTTACACTTCTCCATTAAAGAAGAGACAAAAAACCTCTAGAATCTGCCACATCCACGTACTCCAAGGGGCATCCAATCCCAGCTCTGGATGCCCTACCTCAAAAGTCATATGGTGATCACCAAATCTAATCACCAACATCCTACTACTCATTTTAATCAGGGCTTAGGACGTAGCCAAGAATGGATGTCCTAGAATGAGTGTGTCTTGGTGATCATCATCCATGTCCAAAACCATAATTTGAAACATCAACTTTCCATCTTTATGAAAAAAGTGTCCACAATGCCCTAAGGATACTTTACCAAACAATGAACTAGGTGGATGGTCATGCTGGTTGGTGATGGCTCTTCTAGGTTCAACATTAAATAAAAAAAGTAAGATACATCATTTATACGCGCATCTGGGTGGGCGAGAGCATTGCAGAAGAATAACCCACCATACATGGAAGGGGCAAAGCCCATAGGCTCCATAATATTTTATGGTAGTTTAAGTGTCGAGTGGAGCATGTCTCCGTTAATTTCCTCCAAATAATTTTTTTGTTTCTAAGTATGTTCCTTAAGAATTTTAAATACTTAGGCATTTGAAAAAGGACACCCACAAACGGTAAGTTCACATGTTGCTTGATGAGGTGAATGAGTTTACCAAACTTTGCTTTGCTTTTCTTTTATACCAACCCTCCTATATAATGTATCTTTTGTTACATAATCTTCATAGGCTCCTCGACTCGCATGGTACTTGCTGGATCAAACCATTGACATGTCTCTTCGGGAAGGGTGGTAGTTGCCTCAATAGTGCATGGGGGTGAATTTAGCTCATTTATTAGGTAGATTACGTTACATTTTTACATAATAGCACACATCTTGCCTTTGGATCGGGGTTATGGATTAGTAATGCAGTGTGAAAGGTATATATATATTTTTTGATAAAGGTTTTTGGCACAGATTCAGATTTAATTGGACATTAATTATACTAACTACATGCATAAAAGACAAGTGTACCAGTTGTGTGGTAATATAATTTGGTTAGAACCGAGTATCAATCCATGGACACACCGAGCCTACTCAACAACATTTATAATTGACTATCGGAATGAGTTTTGTTTGAAATAATGATAAGTTGCATTGATGTAACTAAATTTATTTATTTTTAAAACAATAAATTAAAAGTTAACTTTAAAAGTAAAGTTGAGACTTTTGGGTTTATTACAGGGAATTAAGGCTATCATCCTAGTTAGATTACACTTATGTAATTATAATGAATGGTTTAGTATGATTAAAGATATAAGTTAAAATAGTTATATTAATGTTTATACATATGAGCCAACGTGGATTGCTCATCTTCCAGCTCCATAGTGACAAGGGAAGCCACATCAAGTCACTTACAACGCTAACGTCGAGGCCACTGGTAATGTAGGTAATACTTTTTCACCCTTTCAATATAGGATTTCTGAAAACAAAAATTAATGTTAGAAAGAGAGTTAATCAAATTTATTTTTAACATATCATTAATTTTTAAAACCCATAACAATTGCTGTAGATTTCTCAGACTAATAAAATAGAACCGTAAATGATTAAAAAAATTTAAAGTGATATAATTTCTAATAACCATTTCTAGTTCATTAGAAATGGATTTATTATGAAGCTAGTTTATATGTTTTTCAACCTTGTATGACATTCACAATTACAAATCGTAAGTTTATTAGCTCCCTTTCAAATGTAGATGCTACTCATCAAAACTTTACCTATGATTACCATAACATAAATTACAACATTAGTTTATCACAAATTACTTAAGTTTCATCCAATTAGGATAATAATAAGAGTTTAACTCATAATGAGCTTGAACATAACAACAAACTAAGTAGAAGATAGATATAAAATCATCGGTGAAATCAAACAATCAAATCGGTGATCCACAATGGATGATGTTTAGACAATCCTGGGCTTCTTCTAAGTGTTGTATGCACCTCCCAAGCCTCCTAAGGGTCTTCAAGTCTTATTCCCAAGAGAATTTCGTAGAGTAACCCTTCACCAAAAGCCCTGTTAATGTTGTAATTGAGCCTCTATTCATTAGAGTAACCTTTCACGAATGTTGGTCGGGTCGTATATGCAAAGGTGGTCGGGCACGACCCCGTGCTTGACATGACACAACCCCTTGTTTGGTGTGGGGCAGGCCCCCGTGGTTTATGGGGCACAACCCCGTGCCTTCTTTTGAGGGATGGTACTTTTTGTCCTGTCAGATGTTCAAATACAAGAGTGTGCTAATTAAAGCACAAGAGTGTGTTTTAGGCTGCGCATGGGGGCGTGCTTAATGAGGCACGACCCCATAGTTGGACTTTGAAGCTTGAATTTCTTCAAATTCTTATTAAGTATGCTCTTTTTGTTCATCTTGGCCCTTTAAACACCTGAAAACATAATTTAATACTTTTAATTTCATTATCATCATTTAAACAAGATATTAAAAAATAATTGATGTGATTTTCATATATTTTTCTATGTATAATTTAGTGTACATCAATTAGCTTCTTGTAAAAAGAGTCAACTTGGAGCCAAACCTCAAGCCCATTGTGAGGCATATTTTTTAAGAAGTATTTGAATCTTTCTTAAGCTTCATATACGGACTCTCGTCCCTCCTGTGGGATGATTCATAATTTTGTGACTTTTTCAGTTGGAAAATACTTGAGGAGGAACTTTTGGGTTAAGTCTTCTTTAGATTTAGTAATTGAGTTAGCCACGCTTTAGCTCGGTCACAAAAAGAGAAGGGAAAGATCCATAATCGGATAACATCATAGGAAACTTCATTCATCTTAAATGTATCATCAATTTAAAGGAAATATGAATCAAGGATATATAAGTTTTTCATCAAGAAAATTTATGACGTGGGTGGTCGTCATTGAGAAGACCACTAAGCGTAGTAGAGTTTTCAAAATTTTGAAACAAGTGAGTTATGATTTTGATTTTGTTTGTGTCCATAGATGGTCTTGCAATGCTTAAAGCCAGAAGGTTTGGCGAAGTCGGATATGGTGCACACATCTCTTGGTTGGCGGCCATTGGATCATCAACTCGGTTTTCCCACAACCTTTGGGGAAAGAATCATTCAGGTTCCTCCAAAAGCTCAACCAACGCCCTACGACTCGTGCTTTATCCTTCTGAAATAATGTTTTATCAAATAATGCTATCTTCTTGAGATCTTTGAGGATTCTCATGCAACGACGCCAAAAACTTGATTTGTTTTATAAGATGTTATGCATTTTCTTAATAGTTTCTCGAACACAACTGAAGTTTAAATTTTATACTCTGTGTGCTATACTACAACACTAAGTATGTCTTGCTATCATATGCGTAGTATGATGATGGTAGGTGCCGGGTATCGTCCAAGGACATAAAGGCTCACGATATCCAATCTCAGTCATTGTGTATCCAAATAATAAGATAGATTTTGGTAAAAATGATAAACATAAAGTAAATAATAAAATGCTAGAAATGTAAACCATAATAATCATTAGAAGATATCACTAGGTTCAACCCCTCTTGTTGACACAATCGACTTAATATGTAGATTCTCAAAAGACCACTAAAATCTAATAGAGAATTGACTTATGCTAAGGTTACCAATTCTTACTACTCGCCGGAAAACTAAGCGACGGGTCACTTAAACCACCTATAACCATGCAGTGAAGAACCCATAATTGCGCATTTGTGCCCAACTTAAACCACCATATATGTAAGGTGGACTCACCATTCTTATTTGTTAGATTTGTTTTTATAAAGAGGAAACAATATTTGAGTAATCAAAACTCATTACAATAAAGAATACGTGAAAAATTGACACATGGTGATAAAACAATGGTAAGTGAAAACTTATTACGTAAGTCAAAACTGAAAAGTAGGGCCACCATCATACGGGTTAGAACGTACCAATGTTAGAGGTTAGATGTAACATTATACAAGGATCAGATTCACCATTGTACCGAGGTATAAAATAACCATATTTTTTAAATATAGGAAGATTGTTATGATTTTAAAAATAATAAAACTCTTGAATTTACGTAAAAATATTATAAAATATAGCCATTGAGACCTAGATCAATTGTTTTGAAAGGAGTTAATCCGATAGCCTTTTAATATGGAGGTTATTAGTTTATGTCTCATTTAGTGTAATATTTTTCAAGTAGACCACAGATTTTACCACATTGAGCCTCCAGGCAGTGGGTTTCCACTTGATTGGTAGGCGGGTTGGGTCACTAGTGTTGTTTGTGTTCGCATGACGTGGATGACTTTTCACTAATAAATTCACCCGGGTGGGTGGGATTATGATATTCGTTGGCCATTTAAAAAAATAATTATAGAATATAATAATATATATGAAAGTTATTGATGTGTCTTAAACATTAAATTGATGTAAATTATGTAATCCTTTATCGGTATACAACTTATTTTTTATAATTCACTCTTTAAAACATGTGTTGAATATGCTTCTGGGTTGTTTTCCTAAGATTTTTCAAAATCAAAATTTTTATGACTGATTTTATAGCATGTGACAAGACACATGAACCCCCGTGACTTTTAAAAATGGAGATATACTAAATGATTGGAGGTGGCCACTTCGAATATTTTATACTTTGTCGTGAATGAGCTTCTTATCCTAATCATTTGATTAATTAAAAATAAAAGTCAAATAAAATATGCTTAACTTTACATAATCAAAGTAATCTTTTGCCACCGCCCTTTATTACTTAAAAGTTTTTATGGAGTCTTGTGGATGGGATCAACGCTTGCACCATCGTTAGTAATTAATAAAACTTGTTAATTTGTTTCATTTCAAATATATCAAATATTTTTACCATATTATATCTATATCAAGGTAGTAAGTTCTCAGGTGCTTCTTATATTAATGTTCGAGTCTAAAACTTGACGTGTTAGCAAGCGGAAAAAAAAAAAAATTTTGTTTTCAACAAAATGATACCGTTTCATATAAATTAATTTGTACTTTAATATTTAAAGTATGACTAGAAATTAAGCGCCGTGCGATGCGACGAGTATACGAACTTTGTAACGTATGTTGCGAATGTAACATTAACGTGGTTAGATACACAAAAAAACATATTCTGAATATCAAAAAGTAGATAGAAACAAAACTTGACGGCAGGGATATTTTTCAGCCGGTATTGGTCTCGTCATTCATTTGTTACATGTATTGCGACGATGATATTAATGCACTGGAGATTGGAACGTAGATAACAAAAAATATTATGTAGTTAAATTGTGTAAAAAAGGCAACTAAATATCAATATAAAAGTTGCAGGCCCACATAGTTGCAATCCAAATAAAAAGAGAAATGCAGGTCTCGAAGCTCTTACCCATTGGATAGGAGAAAAGATTTTATTTAGCACCGAGCCATCAGAAAGATAATATTTAACTTTGCTTCTCATACTATAAAACTGGGATTTGTTGTTGGTATGACAGAAAATATATTCACGACCTTTGAATTTAAGATATAGTAAATATATACTTTGGTTACTTAAGTATTAATTAAGTATTTCATTCATATTTAAAACTATGTGTATCTCTCCTCACGCTTTGCTACGGGACACGCATTGTATGAACTATAAACGACAGTAATGAATACAACCGTCGTTTCAAAACATAAAAGACCAAAAATAATCGCACACATGTTTGGATTTATGGCACTATAGTGTTCACTATTTATTACTTATTTACATTTGCATTAAATTTAATAGAAAAAATACACACACACTTTTAAGGTTCAAACGAAATTGGTTGTTGTGGATGCAGACATAGTGGCTGCCCATTCCAAACAACGAACAGTGATTTGTTTTTGGTATCATTTTCATGAAATCGTTCGCATACAAAGAAACCACTGACCAATATATTGTTGAAATATTGCATAATACTATTTAATATAAGATAGAAGAATCATTCAACATAAACAACAATTGGAGCCAGTGCAACTAGTGACTATGTCCCCTTCGGACCCTAACTCCCTAAGAAGATCATTTATATCGATCTCAAGTTACACGTCATTAGAATTATCATTCACTAATAATTTAAATCATTTTTGACACCATTGCTTTGCCGCAACCATCTATGCAACTTTTCTTTTTCTTTTTTGTTTTTATATAGTTTTTTTTATCAAACTCACAAAATGGTATGAAATGAGGTCTCTTATGTAATTGAGTATGTGAGTTATTTTCTTTTTCAATCAGCAATTTTTATAATGCAAGTTTGAATTTTAAGAGGAAAAAAAAATGAGTGGATGCCAACTTACATTTGCTCTTATTAATGTTTTAAACAGTGGTTTAAAGCCGCCACAGTTTCAGGTTGATACACAGCCGTCTAACTCGTTTTCAATTATCGTTTTCTGTGACACTCACCAATTTCAGGTTGATACCCGACCTCATCTTTCAAAATCTTTTCGTATTTAGCAAAGTCTATACATAACATTATATGCATTAATATTCAGCATAATTACCGAGTTACACACGATACAACCGGCACGTATGAACGTTGATGATAGTAAATAAATATGTGTTAATAAATAATTTAAAGTGTTACAAAGTGTTATAAAACACAAAATATATACGTGAAAATATTGAAATCAATCAGAAAATCTAAACATGTAAATTGATATATCATATGATATAAATCATTCTAACGAGACTACCAAATACATGACTTATTGTTAATGAACCATAGTACTAAAAGAAATGAATTTTAAATATGTCATCTTGTTATTAATATTCTTTTAAGTAAAAGACAAATCTTAAAAAAATATGTGTTGATCTCTTGCCACTTATTTTCCCTCCCTCTTGACCGTGAAGTGAACCCACACCCAAAAGTTAGAAAGTTTATATACTAACTCGGTTATAAAGTAGAACATGCTTCTCAGGGTAACCAACATAAGTCATCACACTTTTCCCTTCTCTCTCTCCATAAAATCTGCCAAGAGCACCATAACCACCATCCCATAGTTTTTCAACTTTGTTCTTACAAATAAAGGGTAATTCGAGTGTCAAGTAATTTTTAAAATTCTCAAACATTATACAACATTCTTTACATTGTTTTTTGCTTGTTTTTAAGTGAGAACTCTCTCTACTTGTTTATATATTTTTTATTTTTTTCTTGTATTTCCACCTACAAGTTAAAATGGTCTCCATCCACAAATGTTAATTATATTATAAATGATGTTTATAAATTGTTCTAATAGTGATATTTCACATAAACATACTAACATGAACTAAATGTTGGTTCATTGTCTTAAAAAGTAAGTGTTCATGGGCTCATGTTTGACGAAACTACTGGTTGGTGATTTTTCAAAATACATTAAGCAATGTTAAAATTCAAGAAGTGTTTCAAATGGGATATATTATGTCTATGGGTTCTTGGTAATTTTACAAGTGTTATTATGAACATTGGTGTATTCTTTTAAGTTCACAATTATTTGGTGAGTTATATTAAGATTGATGAAAAGTTGGGTTAAGACTAGTTGATAAGTTGACATATATGATTAAGCTTTTTGTCATGGGATTTTGATTATAAATTTATGAACTCCATTATATTAGACATTATGTTATTTAAAAGTCAGAAAACCCTAGTTCCAATTTATGAAAAGTTCACTAAAGTTAATTAAATAAAAGGGTAAATTTTAATATATATATATATATATATATATATATATATATATATATATATATATATATATATATATATATATATGCCCAAGTATATATATTTATACATTATATTGTAAAAAAGATGAAAAGCTATGATTACTTTAAGTATGAGTACTTCAAGGAGTATTTTAATGAAAATAATACAAATATCATTTTTACTCAAAATAAGGGATATTTCGAATGCTCTATTTATAATAAATACATATATGTTTTATATATTTAATTGCGACTTACTCGAGTCATGACTTGAGTGGAGTCAAAACAATATTTATTAACCTGAACAATAAGTTGATATTAAATTATAAAAGGTTCACGTGCATACTTGGATGAAATATAATTATTAACATTTTCATTAATAAATATATATTTGTAGACAGACAGACAAACATATATCACCAACAAGTCGTCTAGTCAAATGATATATCCAAAAATAAACATAACGAATCAAGTTAAGTGGATGAAATAGTTACATGACCACGTTGCACATAGGAACAATTACATAAACATAAGTTGTTATAGGCGCACTTAAGTTAGATTTTCACGTTTACTTTGGCCACCTACACATTACCGTACTGGATCACTCACTCCACAGGTGAGTTTCACAACCTTTTTTTATTTTTCTTTTGGAGAAGATTACATGCAAGTTATGATTTTTGTTGGACACGGGTACGTTTTTTCTGATTTAACATGTTATGTAAGTGTTTTACATTTCATATTATGTCCCCTCCAATCAGACTATTGATTTCGTTTTTAAACGAGGTAATCACAATAATACTATTTGGATTTGACTAGCCCAACCCGAGTTAGTTGTGCTAATTTTGACCGGATGTTTAAACGGTGCATTATTAGCATGAACACCCCTGTGCTTGCGATAGGCATGGTTAGGGCATTCCATTACGTTACGGTCTAATTTAGGTTTTGGTGTAGTTATATAATATATTAATATTAATGTATTGTATGCATAACAACCAAATCATAAAAAATCTTGTGGTCTATTACACTGATTTTTTTTACTAGTTGTGAGCTCACTAACTTGTTGACCATTTTTCTCGCATGTTTTCTTAGGTAATTAATAATTGCATCAAGGTTAGCTCACATGGAAATGCATCTCATATGGCATCATCAATGTTTTTGGACATTTATTATTTCAAGTGCGTGTCTTGAGAACAATTTACATTTCTACAATTACTTCGACATTTAAACTCTTAAAACAATTATGTATCTTTTGAAATAATTTATGACATGTTTTATAAATCCATATAGTGATTGACCAATAACTATGATTCAATGACTGTTACGCCCCCTGAGAAACCGTCCTGATAGGGGTGTGATATTTTCACTTTATGAACAACTTCATTTCTTCTTTTGACATACAAAAAATATTATAATAAACATACCAGTAAACGTGACAATGGCCAAAGCTATGCTTGAAAACCATTAAATTGGAGGTTTGAATTACCGTGCATGGTTGTAATTGGGTGTCAGAGCCACCCCCACATAGGTAGTTTCTAGCTAGCGACTATGATTTGATAGCCGTAAACACTCCGGTGAATGGTAAGTCACCATCGAAACAATTGTGATATAACCACCTCAACCAGTGATTCAACATTCCTTATGGCTTTTGGGATCTCGCTAGAAAGTTGGTCCACCGACTAATCAAGGCTTCCGATGAGGATTGCAGGGATGTTATGGTTGTTCTTCCTCTCCGGACAAATTTAACCGATCAAGTAGAGAGAGAAATGTGATCGTGGCATTGCAAACATGAAATTCTCAAATTGTTTGCAATTCTCAAATTGTCCTTAATTATTGTTAATATGTAGCATATTATCAAGAATGGCATAAGATCTAATAAAGTTACTAAAACTAAGGCTTTAGATCCGTAATCATTCTAAGCCTTGTATATATACACCAAAATAAGTATCTATTCTACTCACATATTTGGATATATCATCTAGAATTCCATTTATAATTATTAAATACATATTATACACACTAGAATGATACATCTAGTAAATGTGTTTTGATACTTTAATGAAAATTAAAATGTTATGCCACATGAGCATATTTGGTAATAAGTCAAATCAAAGACAAGCATCATGGATTTCAAAAATATTCTTACCTTCCTAGAATATAAATTTTATCATTTGTCACTCTGCAAGAGTTATTTCGTCACGTGTCAGTATAACATAACATTCCCATTTACATCCCTTAATTTTTGGGATTTATAACTCTTCTTAAATTTTAATTTATTTTACTTTGACAACTCTATATTGAAATCATTTTGAATTTTAGTCATCTTTTAAGAATGTTAACTTTAATATACGAAACTAAATTGTTGATTAATATTAAATTTTAAATTTGAATTCTAAAATTGACATATATATGTAAATGTTACGATAGTATTATAATTGTCATATACAAAGAAGAATATGAAATTTAATGAAATATTGTTTTAACCTTTCTTTTTAAATTGTCATATTAATAAATAGACTCTAGATCATGGTATAAACATTCTTGTTGCCAGCGTTTAACTAGATGATTCTTGTATTTAAGCCACATTTTTCTCATAGCATATGTAATATTTTTGTTTGACCCATTAAAAGTTGAAAAATCCTACAAGGTATTGGTAGTGAAAGTGTACAATGATTTTAATCTATATAATTAAGAGAATTATTTTTATTTTAATTATTAGATGATAATGTACACCATAAAGTTTAGGAGTGAGGTAAAATGTCAATTACTTTAAGAACTAGATAGTTTACCAAGGGTTTTACAGATCTTTTGGCATGGCATATTTTTCATAAAAGGAATTGCTATGAAATGAATGTGAAACAAACTAAGAAAAAAAGAATTATTTGCAGAAATGACGGTCTGATGATAATGTAGACAATGTAACTTGAAATTTCAAATAATTGTTTATTGTACATTGTATATTATGCTAATCTATTAATCAAACGTGAGAACAACTTTAAAAAGTTTTATGTATTTCTAGTTTTTATTTAACATAAAAATAAAATCAATTTAATATAAAGTTTTAATGAAAGGTTACTTAGCCATAAGATTCTTTAAGGCACAACAATTAGTATGGTTTTATTTAGTTTTTTTGAACAGCAAATGTCGATTCTGTTTCGGATGATAGCTATTATTTTAGTTGAGCATACTTATTTGTTTTTTAGCCGGGACCGCATCCACAACCCCCTTAAGAGTAAACTCAAATCTCGGAAGACCACTTGTGTCAAACCTAAGTATTTTGCTCAGAGTGAGATTTATACACATGAACTCTCAATATTCACATGTCTTGTGTATTTAATCTTTAACTAGTTCAATTAAAGATTATTTAGTATGCTTTTACTAGTACAGAATTATATTTAATAAAAGTATTGTAAGATAAATACACGTGAGAAAATGGCACACTAGTTTTGGTTTTCTTCAAGGTTTTTGGAATATTACATATAGAATCATATTAAACGTACATGTACACTCGTTTTAGTATGACGGATTTTTTCTAGACTACTATCAGTAAAAACTATTTAAGAGAAAAAAAACAATTAAGCGTTTTATCGATAAAATAGAGTTTTCATACCAAAGTAATCTTGAAGACATAGAAAAACTAGAAAGTCATCTCGACATAAAACAAATAAAAATTTAATACCTAAAAAAGTTTTAAACAACAAGACCTCGTTTTAAAAGTTCATTTTAGATCACAAAGTATACATTTCACATTTGCTTAAACAATCTTAAAATGTTCTAATATTAAACGGAAATGTCCCTCAAATGACTAGGTTTTACACATTTCTTATAGATATCTTGGAAGGTAATTGAGGTTAAAAAAAAGTACATGTTTGTTTTCTTTTAACTAAATCCATAAAATAATATCTTGTTGTCACATGATGAAGTCTTTGCGATCAGCCTTTGACATGATAGTGAATCAATGATTCTTTTGAAGGTGATAAGTAAGATATAAGTAAGTTTTTAGAGAGAGAGAGGGAGAGAGAGAGACAGAAAGAGAGAAGAGAGAAGAGAGAGAGAGAGAGAGAAGAGAGAGAGAAAGAAAGAGAGAGAGAGAGAGAGAGAGAGAGAGAGAGAGAGAGAGAGAGATAGTGCGTGTGTATTTCTTACCCGAGCTTCTTAGGGTTTCTCGTTCATAGGCTTGACCTAAATAACGAATGCTTCTATTTCTGGTATGCCTATCTTTTTTGCTTTAATGTACTGAGAGACTTTATTCTTTTAGTACAAGCATTTTTATCAAGGGAGGCGGATGCATTCGTCCCAAATAAGTTCACTTAGATTTGGTATCTAGATTGTAATGTTGATTTTCTATCATGTATTGTACTTATTTATTATACTAAGATGCAGAGAAGCTGGTATTTTTAATTTTTCGCTTTGGGGCTTATATAAGTTATAGGATCTTGATACCCACGTCATCATATATAATGCTTAATTCATTGTTTGCTTTTACATTGGTTATTGCACTTGTTCCTAGCGAGATTTGCTATAAACACAATCACACACATTCATGTTCACATGTTCTAGTATATTTTAGACTAATAAAAAAAACTATTTAGTAATAACAGTGTCACAACAAATATTAAATTGATCAGGGAATTTATCAAACATAGAAGAGTTATCATACCAGACTAGTAAAATATTTCATATAAAAAATAGAAAAAGGTAATTTTGACATAGTATAAATATATAACATTAATACACTAAATGTTTTAAATACAACAGCCTCATTTTAAAAGTCAATTTATATCACAGAGTACACATTTGTTTCTTTTATACCAAATATGTTCACATGTTGAAATCGTTAGGTTTGTTCTTCGCCACAATATAGTATAAATACCAAATATTTTTTGGCTATTTGGTATAAACAACAACATACGTTAATCCTGTGTATGGTAATTAATTAGATTGTAAGATAGATATAAAATCCTTTAATTAAGAAAACGTTTAAAATATTTTGTCTTCATGTTTATGGCTTGTTAATTTTTGTTGTTGATGAACTAGGACTTTAAATCATTTGTGTAGTTTAATTCAGTTACAAATCTTATCGTATCTACATTACCATGATTACCTATGCAACTAATGATGAAGATGTTGAATAATTTATGAAACTTTAGACTTGATTTTATAACCACTACCAACAAGGCTGACCTGATGGCGTGCGTGGTAGGCGACTGTTCAGTTTTAAGAATTTCGGTTGGTCCATTTATTTATTTGCTGTGTAGGTACGTGGTATCTATTGACGTACTTGAAAAGATTATATACTTATTAGTAATTATATGTTTTGGAGGTAAAAATAAACAAATAAACATTTTGAAACTCAATAAGACCTTCTCGAGGAAACCCAAATAACTTTATTAAGTTAAAATAATAAAAATGCTATCTTATGTAGGGTTGTACCAATGATTTTAAGGAGGATGATTATCGATCGTACCGAATCATCTGCACCCATCGATTTGTATCCAAAGATTTAGCACATTAATCCTGCGTTCTTGTCACCCCATCGCCCATCACATTACCCTCCACTAGCGTCATGCTATGTATGTTTTATTGTTTTGGTTTCATTGTTTTCATTTTATTGTTGTCATTTTGGTTTCAATCTTGCAGTCTTTGAATCATTTTTACTAGCTATTTATGTGCATTGAGCAACATTTAGGAGTAGTTGGTTTCAATATTTAATTGTTATGTAGCAATTACATGTTTAATTGTTTATGTAGTAACTAGTTTAATTACCCGTGTATTACACGAAAGATGGAGAGTTATTTATTAAATAACATAAAAACATATAAAAACAAACGTGTTATATATTTAATAAGAAATAACAACTTTCGATTATAAGGTTACAAATAATCAAAAACATTCTTGTAAACTACATTTGTAGTAACATTTGTAGGTTTGCTTTCATTATCTAAAGCTAAGAGTTTCAATCCATCATTACTCTTAACTTGTGACAAAACGAAATAAAGCTAACCATGCGTAAAAATATTATATGTACAAACCGACTCTTGACAGAGATTGACTTAGGTGCTGTTTGTTTTTTCTGCAGCAAAAAGTCTGCAGTCTGCGGACCACATCTGCAGACATCTGCAGGAGAAGAGTTGGACTAAACGTCTGTAGTTTGCAAGAAGAAACTGTTTGATTTTAACTTTTGCAGACCAAACCAAATCACAAACCCAATCAAATAACAAACCACTAACCATGAACTAGCAATGAAATACGCAAAACTTGAAAATACGCACTATACTATATTGATATCAAGGTAAACCCATTTCGGCCTAAACCAAATTGATATCTTTCAAATACAGTTTGTTTTGATCCGAACCCAGTTTGATTCAAACTCAATCCGACCTGCATGTTTTGCCGGGCTTAGCCACTAGTTACAAACTTACATTATAAGGACCAAGCTCATATCATAGGGCATAGTCTTTAGTCCTGTTATGTTTTGATATAATAATATGAGATCAAGCACAAACAAGTTCATAACTGACAGATGATCAAGCGAAAAGTGATGAATTAATGAAATGCTAAAAGATTTATTCCATTGACAATCAAAACCTATAAAAGAAAGAACATATATGAACATGTTTCAATTACTATCAGAAGCAAAATTAGCATAACACCAATCAAACACCAAGTTCATATCTGGAAGTTTGAATCCTTCAAATCAATTACCATTTTAAAGAAATCAAACAGCAAGTATTCTACTTATTGATGATCATAGTCCTCCATTGTTGTCATCTGATAAATCCCCAATGCTATCTCTGCACAAATTGAACAAAATAATATGATCATTAGTAGGTGAGATTAACTTTACATTAAAGCAATCAATTGATGATTGACCATCGAATTATGAGTTAATTACCTTTCTGGTGTCAGCCTCATCGGAAACTTTGTAGAGATCAGCGGTGATTTCCGATAACCACAACCCCGGAAACAGTGTCTGAAGATCAAAGAGATGATTACAATACTCACATTAGTAATTCAATCATAGATTAAACACACAGATCGAATCAGATTGATGAATGGTTGAATTCACTTACATCCAATTGCTTTTGATCATCCCTAGGTCGTTTCTTCGGCTTACGTGGTAGTCGCCGGCCGTGATCGCCATGAAATCGTCCTTCATGAAACGTCTGGCGACGGATCCACCAGACATTCTCGGAGAATAGCGTCCTTCATCTTCCCAACCTCTGTTTGAAAATCGAACATCAGTTTCACCCTTGTTGCCTCGATCTCACCGTCTCCGGCGACTCCGATTCTAGCCTTCAGTTTCTCCGACGACGTTACCTTATAACCCTCGGCAGCGGCGATGGTGATGGGGGAGGAGCAGGCGATGGGGGAGGAGGAGGCGATGGGGGAGGAGCAGGCGAGGGGGGGCGGTGGAGGTGGAGGAGGTTGGAGTTGGGTTTTTTTATATAAAAGAGGTTGGAAGATGTTAGAAGATGTGAGGTTAGGTCTTCTCCAAGAAGAGAACGGGAAGACATTTTTTATGAAATGTCTTTTGAAAAACAAACACTCTACAACCTTAAATGTCTGCCCGTCCTCTTCTTGGTGCAGAAAAAAAAGCCTAAGATACTCTTTTCTGAAAAAACAAACAACACCTTAGACTTTTGTTTATTGTCATAGCAAAATATATAGTCAAAGGAAACTGTCTTCTTTTATATTTAAAAGAAATCCTTTTGACAGGTCAAATCATAAGCTAAATATTGAGTCGGTGTAAGGATATTAGTATGAGAAAATTAAGATTTGAATAATATATACCGAAAAATTATGTGCAATAATTAGATCAATTTTGAATTATTTTGATCATGTAATTAGATATAGAGATATAGTATTGAATCGAGTTGGATCGGGCTATGAATGTTCATAATATCTCTGATTAGTTGTTGATTATTATTTATTTAATACTAAGTTTAGTAAACTCGTGTGTTATACAGGTTGAAAAAATAAAATTTTAGATATAATGAAAATTTATGAAGTATAAAATGATATTCTAAAATAAAATATGATTAAAATTAAGTATAAATATAACTATAAGTAATAAAATAATGATATCAAATTTTAAACTTTTGTTTTTAAACTTTTTATCCAAAAAAAGTTAAACATTTTTTTAGAACAAGCCGTATTAAAAATGTCATTTTTAATTTTTTTATTATAACTCCTAATTTTAATTATTTTTAGTTTATAAAAAAATTTACTTTTTAAAAACAGCAATTTTAAAAATATTTTATATTTTAAAAAAAAGTTAGATGTTTTAGAAAAAATCTTATTTTATGAAAAATTATTTTCTAGAAATAACACTAATAAAAAGACATATTTATTATTTTATTAAAAAATTTTAATCTAAATACGAATTAAAATTATTTAATATTTCTTAATTTAGGTAGTTATTTACGAGAAGAGAGAGGCAGGAAAAATAAACTTAGGGGGTCTAGAAATGTGTCAAGTGTCCTCCTAAGTTACTCTTTTAGTATTATATATAGATATATAGATATAGATTGTTGTATGTTTATTTTTTATCTTGCTCAATTGCTTTAAACTTATTTGCTTAGGTTATTGTCACAAGAAACATTAAATGGGTTGACAATAACAGCACTTTAGAATGATGTATTAGATCATATAAACTATAAAAAGTTAATCAACAACTTTACTACCCAGAGTGCTAGGTGATCAAGCATATTTTGCTATTGAAATAACCGAATGAAGTGTGGGAAGCTGCAAGGTGGTCATGTAATAATGGCTGATGCATGCTAACATCTGAACAACTTATGAACAGGGCCGTCTTAACGGTTTTAGGGGCCCCAAGCGAACCAGGAAAACGGGGCCCTTCCTAGCACTAAACATGAACTAATTCACTAAAACAACTAAGCAAGTGAGTTGCAATCAAGCATTATTTGCTAACTGTAACTAAACAAACACGAAATTCTCTAATTCAAGTTCAACTATTAAAAATTCAAGTGCTAACAATCAGCTAATTTTTATTAGAAAAACACATAAATTTGAATAACACAATCAAATGCTAACAATCAAGTTATTTATTATTAATATTTTTGATGTATAAATCCCAACTAATAAAATTCAAGCATAAATCTCAAGTTCAACTATTAAAATACGAACATAAACATCAAATTCATGTTCAACTATTTAAAATCCAGTGTATTCGAACCAAATACAGTGTCAAAATCAGAATTGATAGTCTAGAATTAAACAAGCATACGTCGGACTCAAATAGAAATCAAACCATATCAACATGTCACATAATCAGAATCGATATCCAAAAATCAGAATCGAGATACGTCGAAGATACTAACCTGATTAGGAATTGAAGCCTTTAAGGTTTGACAAATTGAAGCCTTCTACGCTCTATCCCTTGATCGGAATCAGAACCAAAATGATAGAATCGAAGCCTTTGTTCCACTTGGATAGAATCGGAATCGAAGCCTTTGTTCCACTTAAAAATGGCGGAATTAAGGTTTGGCGCCTCATCTAGTGAACCCAATCTCCTCCATTCTCCTTTGTTCCACTTGGATAATTTGATGCCCTAAAAAATTGTCAAAATCTGTTTATGACGTTCGGGCCTCCCAATTTGGTTATGGACTTCTATATCTCATCTCTTAGATCAATTGCCTAATAGTGACGTGTTAGTAGTTTTAAGAAAATCAAAAGGGAAGAGTTGCAATTGATGAAACCATTGTTTTGAAACAACTAACGTTTAAAAGTATTGAAAGACAAACAATTAAGCACCTAAAGGAAATTATTGATATTGTAAATAATTAAACACTTAGAAATAATAAAGTTGTAACTAGCATAAGTTACATTAGTAGAAATAGTGAACATCTAGAATGCAAGAAAAATACATTTTGATATGTTTTTGTAAAACTGATAAGCAGTGTGTTGCCATTCTTTGAAACACTTTAAATGTATTTACGAACCCATGAATGTGACAGAGTTAGGGGCTGTTTGTTTTTTCTGAGAAGGACTTCCTGACCTCTTTTGTGTGCGTCGCGCAGACCACGCTCAGACGTTGAGGTTTGCAGATTATTTTTTTTGGAAGACTTCATAAAAAGGTCTTCCTGTGGTCTGTGTGATGAAGACATAACCCATTCACTTCTACCCTCTTCTCATTCTCCAATTTCAAAACAAAGACCCATTCACTTCTACCCTCCTCCTTCCCCCTCATTTTTGCATATTTCGCCTGCCACCGTAGCCACCATTGGCCACCGCTGCCATAGCAGCCCTCCCGTCGCCACGCAGCCTTCGCCCTAGCAGCCCTCCCGTCATGTCACCCTAGCAGCCCGTCCCCTAGCAGCCCGTCGCCCTCCACCTTCACAGCCGCCGCCCATCGCTGCCTCCACCTTCACGGCCGTCGCCCATCGCCGCCTCCACCTTCACGGCCGCCGCCCGTCGCCGCCTCCACCTTCACGACCGCTGCCCCCTACAGCCTCCAAAATCCCAATTCTTAAGGGTAAGGTTTGTGATTTGGTTTATGGTTACTGATTTGGTTTAAGTTTTTGTTTGATTTATGGTTTATGTAGTATGGTTTGTGATTTGGTTTAGGGTTTTGCTTGAATTGTGGTTTATGTAGTATGATTTGTGATTTGGTCTAGGGTTTTGTTTGATTTGTGATTTTTGGTAGTATGATTTGTGATTTGGTTTAAGGTTTTGTTTGATTTGTGATTTTAGGTTGTATGATTTGTGATTTGGTTTAGGATTTTGTTTGATTTGTGATTTTAGGTAGTATGATTTGTGATTTGGTTTAGGATTTTGTTTGATATGTGATTTTAGTTAGTATGATTTGTGATTTGGTTTGATTTGTGATTTTAGGTTGTATGATTTGTGATTTGGTTTAGTATTTTGTTTGATTTGTGATATTAGGTGGTATGATTTGTGATTTGGTTAGTATTTTGTTTGATTTGTGATTTGTTTTAGGGCTTTGTTTGATTTGTGATTTTAGTTACTATGATTTATGATTTATTTAAGGTTTGTTTGATTTGTGATTTTAGGTTGTATGATTTGTGATTTGGTTTAGTATTTTGTTTGATTTGTGATATTAGGTGGTATGATTTCTGATTTGGTTTAGTATTTTGTTAGATTTTATTTGCAAAAAATATATGTTGTTTGTTGATTAATAGAAATAGGAGAGAAACAACAATGGTCGATTGACCAACAAAAATGTTTAATAGAGACTTGTATAGAAGAGGTAAACAAGTTGGGTAGAAAAGGATTAAGTATGTATAAAGAGTCATGGAATAATTTAGGAAAAGTGCTTACGGAGAGGTTTGGCTTGAATTTGACGCAAAAACAAATGAAGAATGCGTACGATAATCTTAAAGTCAAATTCATAGGGTGTGTGTATTTAAAAACAAAACAGGCAACATATACAACCCTCAAACAAACAGTTTTACCTTAACCAACGAGGAATGGGAAGAATTTAAGAAGGTATGTTTATATATACAAATTTTTTAACAAATACCTATAAACATAAACTTATAACATTTTTTGGTTTTGGTTTAGGGGCATCCAAAGGCGATATCATTGAAAACAGTTCCATTGTCTTTTCTAGAGCTTTGTGCTCAATTGTTTGATGGTAATACTGCCACTAGGGGTAGCAAGTGGACTTCAACCCAAACAACATCTTTTGTTGGGTCATCTTCTTGTCATCGTGTCAAACCGCTTTATGCTTACAGACACTGTTCTTCATGACACAGATGATGATGTTGGCTCTTATGATTTTGGTTCTGAGCCTATTAATAAGGATACCGCCGAGCCCACAGCCGAGCCCACCCCCGAGCCTACCCCTGAACCTAATCTAAATAAAAGGGCAAAAACCTCAAAATCATCCTCTATCACTGTTGATGATCTAGCCATTGATAAGAAAAAGGCTCTACAATATCTGATTAAAGGCAAAGAAGGGCCGACAGTTCTTGAATGTTCTGAGAAGTTGAAGTTGGTTGGGTTAGATCTGGTTGATCCTCTATTCTTGGCCGTTTTTCGTATTTTTGGAGTTTCGTAGGATATGAGAGGGGCATGGATGACATTGCCACTATTCCTGAGGTATTGAGAGGGTGGATCTCGATGACGACAACAAGTTTAAGATTAGTAAAGTAGTTAAAGAACATTGTCTGCTTCTTGTGTTGGAAAAAATATTTGCTTCTTGGTTGGTTATGGTTGAAAACATTATATGCTTTGTAGGAGAACCTTGAATGCTTTTGTTGGTTATGTTTAAAAAAAATGAATGCTTTTGGTTTGTTATGTTTAATGTTTGTTTGTGTTCTACTAAACCAGGATCATAATGGATTATAATAAGAAATTACTAATCGTAATTCTTATGTACTTGTATGTTCGCTTTTTTAGGAGAGGTTTAAAACGAATACGAGACAATGACTCGGTTATGTCGGGGCATAAATACACGTTAGAATTATTACAAGGAAATCCTAAACAATGCGTTGAATTGCTACGTATGTCTTGTGAATCCTTTGTCCGACTATGTGCTCATTTTAGAGTAAATTATTAATTAAAGGATAGTAAACATGTTTCGGTTGAAGAAAAGATTGCTATGTTTTTTACGATAATAGGTCATAATCAACGATACGTGGTCATCAAGCGTAGATTTTAACACTCAAAGAAAACAATTCATAAATTTTTTTATGAAGTGTTGGATAAATTGATACTTTTTGCCAAGATATGATAGTACCAACTTTTTTCAATCCGAATTCAAATATTCCGGGACATAACAAAAGACTACGAAGAATTTTCAAAGGAGCGGTTGGTGCATTTGATTGAACTTTGATACATGTTGTTGTCCCTGCTAGCAAACAAGATTTATATAAAGGAAGGAGAAAAGGGGATTGTTATCAAAACGTATTAGCAATTTGTGACTTCAACTTGATTTTTACATTCATTGTGGTGGGTTGAGAAGGGGTAGCATATGATTCTAGACTATTATCAGAGGCATTATCAGATACAAATGCTCCATTTCCATTACCACCACCGGATATTTTAGTTGTTTGTTAAATATTTGTATCTTACTTTAATTTTCTAATTATTTATATATCTATATAGATAAATATTATTTTTGTGATGCCGCTTATGCACACATACGAGGATTTATGGCTCCATATCGTAATGTTAGGTATTGGCTTGGAGATTTTCGTAGGAGCCGTGCATTGACCGATAAAGAAAAATTTAACCATGCACATGCAAAACTATGAAACGTATTTGAGCGTTCGTTTGGTGTCTTGAAAGCACTATTTCCTATATTGAAGATGATGGCACCATTTCCGTTAGTTACACAAAGGAACATTACCATGGCATGTTTCGCTCTACATAATTTTATAAGGAAAGATGGTTTCAGTGATAAGTTTTTTACACAATACGATCAAACCAATGTGTCGTTTCAAATTTTCATGTGCACGTTGATGTTGATGAAAATGAGGTTGAAGCACATGGTAACGCATCAGATCGGGAATATATGACTCAGTTACAAGATGAAATTGTTGAGCAGTTAATACAAAATGTGGAATAAATGATTTTGTAGAGGTTGAACCTAGAGGCTCGGGAAATCAAATCAAGATGAAGTTCAAGATCAAGTCACGCGAGAACGTAGAGTTACTGTGCGAAAACTGCTTCTCGCGCGTCAACTACCTGTCGCGCAAGAACTGATGTTTTGGTGCGAGAACTGATGTTTTCGCGCGAGAACTGATGTTTTCGTGCGAGAACTTCTTTTTGCTTGTAAATAGAAGTTTAGTTTTGTAATAGTTAGAACTTTGATTGAGAGATTTTGCTTTTCCTGATTTGTACTTACTGTAATCAAATCAGAGATCAATAGATTGTGAAGTTTATTTACTCGTGTGTTGTTCATTTTAATATTCAATCTTATCTTCCGTGATGATTACATTCCGCATTCTTATCATGAGATCGATCTAATTGTATTGAAATGATCCTTATAATTGGTATCAGAGCCTTGTTGCTCTAGATCGATTGGTTGAAGATTGAAGACGTGTTTTGAAGAGTTCGTGAGCATTGAAATTCACGGTTATTCGAAGTTTACTACTTAATTCTACTTAGATTGATCATTTGAAGATGTTGAAGCTGCTAAACTTGATGTTCGTTGATTTGATGACCTTTTGAGATTAAAACAAGATTTATTGAATCAGTTTGGGACAATTAGGATCTAACTTGAACCTAAATCACTAATCAAACACTTAATTAATCAAAGTTTAATCAATTGTGTGAAAAATTAAGGCTGAAACACTCGGAATCAAAGAAAACAGTTCAGGCGAAAACTTGGTTTTGAATATTTCGCAAAAGTTGGTTCAAAGTTTGTTACAACAAAATCAATTCGCGCCATAACTTTCGGTTTTCGCAAAATTCAGTTGCAAAACTTTCCGCGCGAGAAGTTGGCATTGTTCGTGCGAGAACTTTGGAAGATGTCGCGCGAAAGTTGATCATTCGTGCGGGAACTTTGAGTTTGAAGAATTTGAAGAATTAGATTTTCAAGTAAGAACAATGGTTAATCTAAAGCACATCACTGCCACTTTGAATCTCGACAATGAGATTGGTACGAGCACAAAGCCACCTCGTATGCTCAGTGAAGAAGATTACCTAGATTGGGCGTTTAGGTTTGAGAACCATGTCATGTATACTGAACCCCAGATGATGAGATCTATCAAGCAAGGTCCATATATTCCGGTGTATACAAATGATAAGGGTGATTTGGTCCCAAAACCTGAGCGTTTATAGGACGAGGAGGACATGAAGAAGAAGGAACTTGATGACAAAGCCTATGCTGCCATCACCATGGCACTCACTACTAAGATTGCACAGAAGTTTAAAGATTTTACCAAGGCTAAGGATTTATGGAATGCAATGGAGGAACAAATCATGGGAAACAAAGACATGAGAGAGAGTAGAAAGGACATGTTAAACCAAGAGTTTAATATGTTTAATCATGTACTGGGTGAGACTTTGGAGGCACAGATGTCTAGGTTCGTGAAGCTAGTCACCAAAATGAATAGTGCAGGGATCACACTTGAAAACATTGTAGTGAACAAGAAGTTGTTGAATTCACTCCCATATAGCTGGAACAACAACTACACTACAATCAAAAGAACCAAGGATCTGTTCACCTTGTCCCTCAATGATCTAATTTCTACCATCAAGTCCTATGACATGGAAGACAAAAAAAGGGCTGCCAATTATATCTATTCAATGGGAGCTGAAGCATCTGCTTTGTATGCTAAAATGGCTAGCAATCTGAATTACTATATCAGCTATTCCCAGTTGAGTCAGAAACAGTAACAAGCAGCAACAGGTCATTAGGTTGTCAAGGATCAATCAATGCTTCAAATTCAACCATTTAACCCATCCTAATCATAAAGTCAATCATATCCACCTGTACAACAAGCATTTGTTGTTAATTCCCAACCCAATAAACAGACTATCCAGATTGCAAAAGACCACCTTGCTCTATTTACCTTTTTCATGAATAGCTATGAAGCTTTCTCTACTGGTAGACTTAATACACCTAATATCATGGTTGATGATCTGCAAACCAGATGGCAATGGTGGTGTATCGTGCCAAGAATTTTGCATGAAGAACTGGCAGGAAAGTTTTTGGTCTGAACAACTCCAGTAAAATAGGGTTTGATAAGTTCAATTTAAGATGCTACAACTGTGACAAACCCGGTCACTTTGCTAGAGAATGTACTGAGGGAAGGTCCGTTCAAGCTGACAACGGGAAAAAGATGGTAACAGTGAAGGTTGAAACAAAGAAAGATCAAGCTAGTACATCCAATAACAAAGCATTGGTATCTCAGATAGATGGTGAGTAGGACTGGTCTGATCAGTTAGAGATACTTGATATGAAGCTATCCACTGCTTTGATAGCAGAGATTCAGAGTGATGAAGATTGTTTTGAAAAGAATATTTTGGCTGAGTTTGTGTCTGAAGATGTGCTTGAAGGAGTTTTTGAGAAAGAAAAGGAAGTAGAGGAAAAGAAGGTTGAAAGTGTCAAAGAGAAAGTTGAACCGAAAGAAAAGACCGTTGAGAATACTCCAGTCCAAGTTGAAGAATATTTTAAAGCTGTTGAGCCTGCTCTAGCATCTGCTTGTGCTGATAAGGAAAGTGCTGTTGAGATCACTCCAGCAACAAAAGCAGAAGAAACAAGAGTTTTAAAGGCCTTCATGGTACAAGTTGTGCCTGAAGAAACAAAGAAATTAGAAGCAACCGAAAAGGTACATTCTAATCTTTGTTTAGATGTTCGAATTGAAAGGGTAAACAGATATAGAGTTCACAATGAACGCCTGATATTAAAAGTTGAAAAACTTTAATATCAAGCTTGTAAATATAAATCAGATGAGAAAATTTTTAAAGAAAAGATAGATGCTTTAAACAAATCTATTTACCAATCAAAATTAAATCTTCATGATAAAGAATGCAATATAAAAGATTTGACAAAACGTAATGATGAATTATCTTTAGAAATTAACAAAATCAATAGTGAACTCTTATCTGCAAAATTAGTTATTGAAAAATTCAAACATTCATCAAACATGGTTGAACGTATAATCAAGTCACAGATGACACAAAAGATTAATGGTGGTAATAATGGAGTGGGTTATGCTAACATTGCACCACCTATTAATCTTGATTATACATCTTTGCCTTTGTCAATTACAACTCATGATGAAGAGACCTATGATTTAGGTTTTCAACCAAATAAAGACTTCACACCTCCAGTCAATGTTTCACTAACTATTGACCCTGTCACAAAAACTAAAATTAATATTAATAATGACAATTCTTTTGCAGAAAGTATGAAGATAGAAGGTTTGGTTGAAGAGTGGGATAGCGATGATGAATTGGATTATATGGAAAATAAGATTTGTAATGAAAAACAGACTTGTAATTCATCATCTATGATAAATGAAAAATTGGAAGTTTTTGTTAATTCAAATGTTTGTCCAAAAATATCAAATAAGGATAAGAAACGAGAATCAAAAATGAACTTTAAAAACAAACAAAGTAAAAGTGTCACGTCATCTATATCTGACTTGAAAAATGATTTCAAGAACATATTTATTTCTATAGACAACATTGATAATGAGGATCATATTTTAAAAGAAACAAATGCTAGTTTCTTTAAAAATAAATCTTCTATTATTGCTAACATTATGAAACAAGATGTGTGTAGAATAGGTTTGAAAGACACTGGTCCTAAATCAGTAAGAAGGTTCATAAGGATAAAGTCACAAATCATGCTACATCAGCATCAATAATGAATCCAAAAGCTAGGACCATTACCTCAATTTCTCCAAAATCATCTCGAGCAATTCATAAAGAGAGAAAGGAAAGAGAAACTGTTAAGAATCAAAAGGCCAAGGACATACTAAGGCCAGATTCTATGATAACTATGGAAGTTATCCAAAACAGTTTGTGCAAAACATAAGAGCGCCAAATGTGTGTGGAAAGCCAAATCACATGGTTAGAAATTCTCGTTATCAACATCAGTTAACAAGCAAATAGAAATTTCATAATTCAATTGCAAACAATAGAAAAATTTTCTTTGTAAATGCAAATTTAAAAAGGAATTTAAATCAATCAATGTGTTTGCTAAAAATAATACTGATTTAAACAAAGGAAAGACAAAAGTAAAATCAGTACAAGTTGATGATGACAATTTCACCACACTACCAAACAAACAAGTTCAAAGGTGAAAAATTAAAACAATTCACCCGAGTCTTTTGTTGTTGAAAAATGCATTTTTGATGACAAAAGAGATATGATATTGCAAAATGTATCATACTTAGATGAAAACAAAGAGCTCAAGTCAACCATGGCTTGGGTTCCTAAAAATGAATAAATTTGTCCAACTGTTCAGGAACAACCAAGACAAGCTATCAATAGTGTTTGGCATGTAAATAGTGGT
Source organism: Flaveria sonorensis (assembly GCA_025506505.1). Classification (NCBI taxonomy): domain Eukaryota; kingdom Viridiplantae; phylum Streptophyta; class Magnoliopsida; order Asterales; family Asteraceae; genus Flaveria; species Flaveria sonorensis. The sequence continues at coordinate 14,040,743 of CM046423.1, read as the reverse complement.
TGTTCATGGCACATGACAGGTAATATATCTCTGTTAAACAACATACAACCATACAATGGAGGATATGCTATCTTTGTGGGAGACAAAGGAGGTAAGATTACAATGAAAGGTACAGTGACAAATGGTGTATTAAGCTTTGAAGATGTTAATTTTGTAGAGTAACTAAAACATAATTTGCATAATGTCTCTAAAATTTGTAACAACAAGTATTCAACACATTTCACTGATAAAGAATGTCTTATATTAAAACCTGGGTTTGTAATTCCTGATGAATGGATTTTATTAAGAACTCCGAGAGACAAAGACACATATTTACTTGATACGAATGGTTCACATTCATTTGTAAATGTGTCGTGTTTGTTATCTAAAGCCTCGGAAAGTGACACGTTGTTATTGCATCGTCGTCTTGGTCATGTTAACGTTAAAACTATGAACAAGCTGGTTAGAGGAAATCATGTCGTTGGCCTACCTTTGAAAGAATTTCAACTTATAGAGCAATGTATGTCATGTTCTAAAGGCAAATAACATAAACTTCCTTATAAACCAATTGTTCATACTCAAATTGACTCTATTCTTCAATTAATACACATGGATTTATTTGGTCATGTAAATGTTTTGAGTTTGGGATGTCATGCATATTGTTTGGTTATTACTGATGATTTTTCTAGATTTATATAGGTTTTCTTTTTAGCAACCAAAGATGAGACACCTTATTTGCTGATGAAATTCATGACACTTGTGGAAAATCAGATGGACAAAACAATCAAATGCATACGCAGTGATAATGGAACCGAATTCTGTAATCGTATCTTGAATGAGTTCTGTGATTCAAAGGGGATAGCAAGACAATACAGTTCTGCAGAACTCCACAACAAAATGGAGTTGCTGAAAGACGAAACAGAATCTTAATTGAAGCAGCTAGAACTATGTTATCAGCAGCTAAATTACCTTCAATCTTTTGGGCTGAAGCTGTTAACATTGCTTGTTATGTACAGAATCGTGTGTTAATCAATAAACAACAAAATATGACCCTTATGAAATCTTTTTCAAACATAAACCCAAAGTCAAATATTTCAAAACTTTTGGATGTTGTTGTACTTTGTTAAACACATCTGATAATAAATCAAAATTTGATAAAAAAAACTAATGATTGCTATTTTATTGGTTATGCAGCCAACAAAGTAGCATATCGGGTTTATAATAAAAGAACTAAACAAATAATTGAGACATTTGATATTGATTGGCACGAATCTAACAAAACAGATACAGGTTCTGCACCTTCATGGGTTTGTGATTATGCTTCTTTATTTGAAACATTTAATCGAAAATCTGTTGTTTCTACAGCTGATTCACCTTTGACATCCTCAATTCAAGATATCTTTGCTGATAATATTAGATCTACGTCTTTTCAAGCTAAAGGAATATCTTCAGATATACATTCTTCTTCAAGTGTTGCAGCTATTCCAACTTATGTTTCTAAAATGGATTTACCTGATGATGATCCAGTTGTTGAACAAGCTCCACAAGTTTCAGATCAGAGTTCCTCTTCTACTCAAGTTGATTCAATTGATACAATTCAAGTACCATTTGAAGATCTTTCTGTCAACAATGATATTCAAGATGAAGATATTGTTTATCAACCTGAAGGAGGAAGTACTGCTGATGAATCAGTTGGACATATGTCTAACTTAGATGAAGTTATCTATGAAGATGCTATTCTACAGTTAAGAATTCATAGAAACCATCCAACAGATGCTATCATTGGTCCATTATCACAAGGCGTCAGAACTCGGAGTCAATCAAGAGCTATAAACACATGTTTATATTCATCTTTTCTATCTTAAATAGAACCAAAAAATGTTGAAATGACATTAAAAGAAAACTGTTAGGTAGAGGCCATGGAGGATGAACTGATGCAATTCAAAAAGCTGAATGTTTGACATTTGTGGGAATTACCAAAGGGTAAGTTGCCAATCGAAACAAAATGGATTTTCAAAAACAAGATGGATGAAAAAGATGTGATTGTCCGCAACAAGGCCAGACTTATTGTACAAGGATTCTATCAAATTGAAGGGCTTGATTACGAATAAGTATACGCTCCTGTTGCAAGATTAGAAGTTATACGAATTTTTCTGGCATATGCTTCATTCAAAAACTTCAAAGTTTATCAAATGGATGTCAAAACTGCATTCTTGTATGGCAAAATGAAGGAAGAAACCTATGTCTGTCAACCACCAGGTTTCGAAGACTCAGATCATCCTGACTATGTTTACTAGTTGGACAAAGCATTTTATGGTTTATATAAAGCTCCTCGAGCTTGGTATGCCACTCTCACTGAACATTTGCTTGCAAATGGATATACTGCAATTGATCAAACTTTATTCATACGAAAGACTGGTGATTATCTAACTCTAGTTCAAGTTTATGTTAATGATAGTATCTTTGGATCTACCAATGATGATTTGTGCAAAGAATTCGAAGTAGTCATGAAGAAGAAATTTTAGATGATTTCTCTTGGAGAAATGATGTTTTTCTTAGGAATCCAAGTTAAACAAGATGAGAAGGGAATACTGATACATCAAGAAAAGTATATTCACAGTATCCTGGATAAATGCAAATTCCAAGACTCCAAGACAGCTTCTACTCTTATGTCTTCTCGTTCTACTTTGACTCCAGATCTTACGGGAGAAGATGTTGATCAACACATGTATCGATCAATGATCGGATCCCTGATGTATCTCCCTGCAAGCAGACCGAACATTATGTTTCTTGTTGTTAGTGTGCACGATATCAAATTAATCCAAAGGAATCTCACATGAAAGCTGTCAAGAGGATTTTTAAGTATCTCAAGGTTCAACCAACACTCAGTCTTTGGTATCCTAAAAATTCTGAATTCAATTTGTTTGCTTACACTGATAGTGATTATGCAAGATGTAACTTGGATAGGAAATCTACTTCAGGCGGTTGTCAATTTCTTGGCAATAGGTTGATTTCATGGCATTGCAAGAAACAGCAGACAATATCTACTTCAACTACAGAAGCTGAATATGTGGCTGCATCAAGTTGTGTTCATAAATCATTTGGATTCAACAACAACTCCTTGATTATGGCCCAAATATTTATGATACTAAACTCTTTTGTGATAATACTGCAGTTTTAAACATTGTAAAGAATCCAATCCAGCATTCAAAGAGAAAACACATTGACATCCGCATGCATTTCATTCGTGACTGTTTTGAACGCAAACTTATCCATTTGGAATCAATTTCCATAGATGACAACATTGCTGATTTGTTTACTAAGGCGTTTGATCATTTCAGATTTGACTTTTTAGTTAAATCTTGGGGCATGATTAACTTTGGTTAACACTTATTCTTACACCCTTTTTAATAATATTTTTCTTTGTTTTGGTAACATTGTTATTTTCTGTCTAGATAATCATAATTTTAGGGGGAGAAAATTTAAAATATATATATATATATATATATATATATATATATATATATATATATATATATTGTTCTTAGGAGGAGTAATAGTTTGAAGAAAAGTACAAAAAGAATTTGATTTACAAAATTGAGAAAATTAAAAATTTTTAAGAGTTTACAGAAAATGATAGTATATCTATTGATTTTGAATCATTGCATCCTAAGGTGATTGGGTTTGAGAATGATATTCTCGGTTGATGTGACTCAACCTAGGATTGAATATGTGGACTGAGTCAATAATATAGCAGTGGAATTACTATATCAAAGAACATTAATTGCTGTAGTAAATTCTTGAATGTAAGAGAATCAGGAACCGTAGTGAATGTTGTAAAATATTTTGAATATTACTGCTGAAGTCAACGACCTTACAAAGTTTGGGTATGTGACCCTATTTATAGGCGTATTCATTGCCTGTACAAAAGACTAAACTAACCCTGATCTCTACAAGAGAATATAGTCTAAGTACAAAATAAATATAAAAGTGTAAGTTGCTCATCCGCATTAGTTCATACGGATGAACAAGTCTTCATCAGCATTTGTTGTTTGTAGTCAGCATTTGTGTTTGCTCACCGTATTAGTTCATGAGGGTGAACAAGTCTTCTCAGCATTTGTGTATGCTCACCCACATTAGTTCATGCGGGTGAACAAGTCTTCTCAGCATTTACTATTGTTCATCCGCATAGACTAATGCTGGTGAACAAGTCTTGTCAGCATTTACTGTTGTTCATCCGCATGGACTAATGCGGGTGAACACTTCTTGTTAGCATTTCTTCAGTTCATCCGCATGGACTAATGTGGATGAACACTTTTGTTCACCATTAGTTGTCTTGATCCGCATTTGTTAAGCGGGTGAACAAACACTTGTCCGCATTTGTTCACTAGTCATCAGCATTAACAAATGCGGGTGCTTTATGCTTGTCTTTTCTTGTCTTCTATTTTCTGTTGCTTTCTGTAACTGATGTTTTCCAACCAGAACAACCTCCAACCACTTCTTGAATTGGCAAGTATGTTCTTTTCAGGGTCTAACAATACTCCCCCTAAGGATTATACTGCCTAGGTTCCTCAAGAGTGTGATGGTGGTGGTGGTTGTGAAGATTCTGGTCAGTCTTGATGTGATGTCTTCTGTTGGACTGTTGTTGGAGAGATTGTTGCAGCATCTTCATGATGTACCTCAGGTTCTGCAAGGGAAGGATTGAGGATTGCCTTTATCATGTTTGAAAAATCCCTAGCTTCCTTCATTTTTTCTCTACTGAGCACATGAATCTTCATCTCACTCATTGTATGAATAGCAGCAATGGGCATTTGTTTCAAAGAGATGGGTTCCCAAACTAAAATAGAAGATAACCCATCTCTATGAATCACCAGTGAACCATCAGCATCAACTTCCAACTTGACAATATTGCCCATCTGCATTGGTACCTTTCTCTTCTTCCTTTGTTCCCTTTTGTTGTTGATTCTGTCAAATGCCAGCTTCAAGATCTTAATACACTTTAACATAAACTCCAGATCATCTTCAGCAGCTTTATTTTTGAGGGCTCTGAAGTGCCTTGTGAAGATATAGTGTATGTAAGACTCATCTAGCAGTCTGACCTCATAACCACTGAAAATTCTGATCTCTGGGCTTCTTTTCTTTCCCACTTTCTCTCAATCACCAACTCATAGGATTCTTCATCATAGTACACATTGGAAATTGGTTTGGTTTTGTGAGTTCCAGCAATCATTTTTCGTTTCAATGATTCTGTTGGTTTCACATGCAGCTCAGGGAACACTACCTCTTTTGCCTCTCTCTTTCTTCTTTGTTCAAGGGGATTTCTGAAAGACTTGTCTTTTCTAGTACAGATGGCTTTTAGAGACTTGAAGTTGTTGGTTCTCTTAAACATCTTCAGAATATCCTCAAATTCATAACCCCTGTACATTCCATCACAGTTGATTAGATCTAACTCAGCCAATTCTTTTAAGTCATGGACCTTTATGGCATTGACTAAGGCTATATATTCTGTAAAGAATTGTACCAGGCCTGAGATTCTCTTGACCATGAACATATTCCAGCTGCTATCATACTTCCAGGCAACGATTTTGACATATGTTTTGCCTTTGGGAGTAGATACCCCTCTAATCATCTCAGCAGTGGTTAAACCCTCTTGAAGTTTCAGTTATGAAGGTTCAATGAACCACTTTGGGTTTTTGTGTAGAATAAGGGCCAGAAAATCTTTGTCTTTTGTAGTCAATTGTACATCTTGTGCAGAAGATCTTGTTCTGGGCTTCTGGGCAATTACTTCTTCTTCAATTGCTTTCATTCTATCTTTCTTTTCATTAATCATTCTTAACGTAGCAGCCCGAAGTGAATTAGTCTTCATGTTTCCTAACTTTCTTTTTGTAAATCCCTGTTTGTTGAGATAATCCTTCATTTCCCTATCTGACATGTTATAGGGATCAGGAAAAACAAACTGTTGGTCATCTTTCTTTGCTGTTTTAAGGATAGAGGATGTTGGCTTTTTAGTCTCTTTTGTTTTCTCATATTCTGTTACATATGTAGGATCTAGCAGCTTTTCCATCTTCTTTACCTCCTCAACAATCTCCTCATATGTCATGTTATACATAATGTCAACATCATAACCATTATTTATCAGATACATGGCATAAATCATGAGATCATCAAACTTTGCTTTTTCAATCATGATTTCTATAGATGGCTCAGTAATTGATGGACTCCTCATGTCATCATGTTTCTTTGTTTGTTCATCTTCAGTTTCTCCTTCTTCCAACATAATCACTTCCAAAGTATGCTGCAACTCCTTCTCAGCTTGTTCATGTTCATCTAAAAATTCAGCAATTACTGCCAAACTCCTAGGATCATCTTTAGATTTCTTCTTAGGTTGTTCTTCCTCAACCATAGGAAGTTTTCCTTTTGCTTTTTCAGTCAAGTATTTCCTTTTTCTTGTGTATGTGATCACTCTTGGTCCTGATGATGAAGCTACATCAGTTTTGGCCTGTTGTTTTTCTTTAACAGCCTTAAGCTCAGCAGTGATTCTTTGTTGTTCAGCTTTTTGTCTGTTCAATTCAGTTGTTTCCTTTTCTTTGAATTCATCACAAAGTCTATTGATTAAACTTTGTTGTTCATCAGTCAATACAACAGCAGGACCAAGCTGTATTCTCAGTTCTTTTTCTATTGACACAGGTTGTGATGGAATTACAATTATAGACTCAGAGGAGGATTTGGTGTTTTTGATGTAATCCCAGAATTCCTCATCTATAATGAATTCACTTGAAGAGAATCTATCCATGTCATCTATTAGTTCTTTCATCATGGCCTTTTTTTCAGTAGATGGATCAAAATGTACTACCATCTCCCAGCTATCATCATCCCTAACACCACTGGTTTCTTGCTGTTGTGAATGAACTTCCTTATATGTTTCTTCAGCTTCATGTTCTGTTGCTTCTCTTTCAAATTCAGCCTTTAATTAAGCAATCGGTTCCAATTCATCAATTCTTTTCTTCAAAGCCTCATTTTGTTTGTTCTGATCAGTAATAAGTTCTATTTGTATCTCCAACATATGCTCTTGATCTTCCATAGCTACAGTTTGAATAGCCACAGTGTCCACATGACCACTGATTTCTTCTCTTGACATCTCTAAAGAGGCTTTTAACTGTTTGATCTCCTCATCTTTTATTCTCAAATCAGCATCATACTTGGCTTTTAATTCACTCAGTTCTTTCTCCTTTTCATCCAACTCTAGGATTCTATCATTGATTATCCCTGCCCTTCTATCCAAAGTCTTCTCCGTTCTAGACATTTTGGCTAAGATATCAGATATCATCCTATCTTTTTCATCAGGTCTGTTCACCTCTGATTCTACAAAGATCTCAGAAGGAGCATCTTCAGAGACAAGTTGTCTCTGTGGTAGAGACATAGTATGTTGATTATCTTCTTCATCATCAAAAGATTTAGAAGATTTTGAGGAGCTGGTAGATTCACCAGAACTCCCAGCCTCAGCAATTGCTTCAGGTGGTGAACTGCCTTGTGAATCTTCTTGTATATGAATTGGAAATAATGATTATGGGATAATGGGATCAACCCTCAAAGGAGATAAAACAGCAACTTCTTGTAGTGTTTCACCAGTATGAGGATCACCAATCAAAGGAGATTTTGAGGAGCTGGTAGATTCACCAGAACTCCCAGCCTCAGCAATTGCTTCAGGTGGTAAACTGCCTTATGAATCTTCTTGTATATGAATGGGAGAGAATGATTATGGGATAATGGGATCAACCCTCAAAGGAGATAAAATAGCAGCTTCTTGTAGTGTTTCACCAGTGTGAGGATCACCAATCAAAGGTGACACTGGTATAATGTGTTCTTCAGTTTCTACATGCTCATCAACATGGTGTTGATCATGAGCAGCAGCCTGTTCCACTGATTGTTCTGGAGCTTCTTCTTGAACATTTACTTCATGAATTGGTTCATCATCAGGAACATCAGCTGCCATTTCTTGTGCAGGTTCCTCAATAGGAATATCATCATGTATAATCGGTTCTTAGTGTTGTAGTTGTTCCTCATCCATTGGCACATCATTTTGGGGATCTATTTGTTGTTGCATCCAAGGTAAAAGGGGAATGAAAGCACCACTGTAGAAGTTTCTTGGATCTCTCTTCTTGATGTACTTCAAAGATTTGGCATTATAATAAGGAACTTCAAGAATGGGGCCTTCTAAAACCAGATCAGGAAAGGCTTCATTAATAAGACACTGAATGAATCTGGGGTACATTAAGAACATGTTCCTTCTCCCCTCTTGAATATTTGACATCATTCCATTAAAGACATATGCTGAAAAGTTGTAGGGTCTGTTAGAGCAGAGGGCACAGACCAGTGAAGATGTAGTTAATGGTATGTCATTCCACCCAGTTTTTCTTTTAGATAGGCAGTGTTGGATATAATGAATGAGAAACCTCCACTGCACATCTACCAATCCTTTCACTATCTGTTTTGCCTCAAATCCTCCCTCATATCCAATGTCAGCAAAGAATGACATGATATCTTCTTCATCAAATTCAGTTGGAGAATTTGGATCATCTTGAAATTGAAGGCATTCTCTAACAGATTGTTCTGATATCACCAGAGTGTGATCATCAAATATTCTTCCTGAGATTGCTTTCTCTCCATCAATATCCAAAGCTTCTGCATTTCCCCCGAAAGATCTAATGTAATTCTTATAGATTACAGGTCTCACTGATATGGCATCAGCCACTCTTGTTGTGGCTATGAACCTGATCATGTCTCTGAGTCCCTCAGCTTCTGGGACATCAGAATCAAGAAAACCACTGACATTATGGAGCTTGCTCCAAGTCAGGTTAGCCATTATGTAATCAACACACAGAGAGTATGAATTAGTGAGAATTGTGTATGATTTGTTCAATTTTGAATTTTTAGGTCAAAATGAATTCTGCTTGTTACTGTTACATTTGGTTATTTGACCTGATTTTGATTTTTCATGAAGAATAGTTCAAAATTTTGTCTCTTTGTGTTCGGATATACTGATTTTGATTGTGTTTTAAAAGGTTGTGATGTCAACATTGTTATACACCAGTATCCCCTGTTCATCGATGTTTTATGTGTTCTTAGAACCACATGAAATCTTTGAAGTTTACACCGATCATTGGTTTTAATGAACTCTGTCATTCATCTAAATTAAGTGTTCTTGAGTGTATTTGAATCATTTCACAAGATTAGGGTTCCATTTCAAGAAATTTCGTTCGACAGTCGAAGTTTTTCAGAATCTGATGATCACCTTGTGGTTGATAATACTTCGATTTAACAGACAATGTTGTTAATTTTGATGTTGGATTTGAACAAAATAAAGCTTGATTAGTGTAGATTCGAACTCCGAAGAAGAACGGTTTTCTGGCACTCGACTCACTATAAAAGTTCACTCTAAAATTTGAAAAGTAATAAATGACTCACATTAAATGAGTATTTATAATACATTTCATAATTTTCACAAAATTTTACAAGTGCAGAAAAATTTGCTACTGTAGGAAATGCGGTTACAGAATTTCAATGGGCGCATTCACTGTACCAAATGCTGATAAACAAACTAGCATTTACTGTTAACGAATGCGGAAGTACTAATTTTACCATCCGCATTTACTGTAGCGAATGCGAGAGAACAGATTACTTGTCCGCATATACTGTGACAAATGCAGGTGAACAAAGTGATCAGCATTCACTGTAGCAAATGCGGGTGAACAAATGACTTGTTCGCATTTACTGAGACAAATGCGGGTTACCAAAGTTAACCGGCATTTCATGTAGCAAATGCGGGTGAACAAATGACTTGTCCGTATTTACTGTAGCTAATGCGGATGAACAATTTTTGTCCGCATTAGTTTACTTGTACAAAAAACAGTTACCCGCATTGGTTAAATGGCAGGGCTACCTTCACCCGCATTAACCAATGCACTTACCCGCATTAAATTTTGTACTTTGTCAAAAATTAATGTTTTTGCAGTGGCTGAATCTGATTGGTTTGTACAGCTGCTTCTGATTTTATGAAGATGAGTCTGCATTTTTGTTGTTTTCTGAAGATTTTGCAGATTCAGAGATTGTCAATTCTTGCTTGGATTGTCATGTATCTTTGATGTGACACAGATTCCCAACTTGACTGATTTTGGAGCATATGCATCTTCTGAAGCTGATTATGGAGTAATTTCCATACAGACACAATCAATTTGACAAAGTTGTCAATTTAATGTTTGCAAATTTCATGTTTTTGTAAATATTTCCTTTTAAAATTTTATTACTCCCCCTAAAGTTTATATCCATGCGGGATAAAAACTTTAAATAAAATTTATAAAATTTTAGGACAATATTTCTGACTTGTTTAATTTTTTGCACTTTTGTTTGAAATTTTGGGATCATAACAATCTTATCTTTCATAAGTGCAAGTTGTCATGAACTTATTGATTGAAGGTATGTTTGTCCTATTAAACTCATGCTTGGTCAATATTGTAATGCATGTGATTTTTATCATGTTTTGATTTAATAAAACATTCAACATGAACCTCACACTCATAAGCATAGCAAGATCAACTATCCTCATGTACTGTATGGTAGAACTTTCTCACAACTTTCAATACCTGGTCATTTAAATTATGAAACCTCATTCATTTTGGTAAGGGGATCCACTTTGGGATTCTTTTACCTGATCCTTATTTTGTTTGATCCACATTGGGATTCTTTTTGCTCTTCACTTTGGAAGGTGATCCACTTTGGGATTCTTTTTGTTATATTCTGTTTTATTTGTCACCCGTATTGGATGTGTTCCATATTGGGACTCTTTTTGGATCTAGACATCAGAACTATGTGCTTGTTTCCCCAGGTCTTTGAAACTGATGTGAATGAGATTCATAAGGTATCATGACCTGGTGTGTTTAGGTTACTACACATACATACACTTGGATTGGTTAGATACATACATGCTCTGAGATGATGCATTCACAGTTGAATGTGATCTTTAGTGAATCACAACATTTATCTTCTGTTCCAAGTTAAGCCTGCCCTCATATCAGGTAAGTCATGTTAGTCTTTCAAGATATTGAATTAAGCACAGCGAATGATATAATGACTGTAATTATATCATCTCCCATAAGAAGTACAAAACAAGGACTTCAACAAAAATTGATTTCTTTTTGTAATTTTGTGAATTTATTGATGTTAATCAAGGTTAATCATGCCGATTGATTGGACTAAGAATTCAAACCGACTTGGGTCAAATGCCTTAGTAAACAAATTAGCTAGCTGATTGTCTGTGTTAACCTGAATCAGCTTGATAAAACCTTTTTCAGCACGGTCTCTTAAAAAGTGATATCTAATTTCAATATGTTTTATTTTTGAGTGCTGAACATGATTGTTTGTTATAAAGACTGCAGCAGTGTTGTCAATATGAATTGGTGTGTGCAAGAAATTGAAACCATAATCAAGCATCTGGTTTTGAATCCAAAGAACTTGAGAGCAACAAGCTGATGCTGCTATGTACTCAGCTTCAGCTGTCGATACAGAAACATTGGTCTGTTTCTTGCACTGCCATGACACCAGTCTAGGACCAAGAAATTGACAACCGCCAGATGTGGATTTTATGTTGAAATTGCATCCCCCGTAGTCACTGTCGGTGTATGCATAGAGATTGAAATCTCCATCCTTTGGATACCATAGTCCAAGAGCAGGTTTGCCCTTAAGATATCTGAATATCCTCTTGACTGCATTCACGTGAGATTCCTTGGGATCTGCTTGATACCTGGCACATACACAAACACCAAACATAACATCAGGTCTACTGGCTGTTAAATACATAAGTGAACCAATCATGGATCGATAAAGAGTCTGATCCACAGATTTGCCATCTGTGTCTGGGCCAATCTTCACTTTTGTATCAACAGGTGTTCTGATGGACTGACAGTCTGCAAAGTGAAACTTCTTCAACATTGATTCCACATATTTTGACTGGTTGATGAAGATTCCACTGGATGTTTGTTGTACTTGAAGACCTAGGAAGAATGTGAGTTCTCCCATAGCACTCATCTGAAATTTTGAATGCATAAGATCTTCAAAGTCTTTGCAGAGTTGTTTGTTGGTGGAGCCAAATATGATATCATCCACATAAATCTGGACAAGCAGCATCTCATTCCCTTTTCTCTTTCTGAATAAAGTCTGGTCAATCTTCCCTCTTTCATAACCATGGTCAAGAAGAAAGGATGACAGAGTCTCATACCATTTTCGAGGGGCTTGATGTAAGCCATACAAAGCTTTATCAAGCTTGTATACCCTGTGAGGGAAATCAGGATCCTCAAAGCCTGGAGGTTGACTCACGTAGACTTCTTCAGAGATCTTTCCATACAAAAATGCACACTTTACATCCATTTGATAAACTGTGAATTTCATGGATGCAGAGTACGCAAGAAAGAGTCGTATGGCTTCTAATCTAGCAACAGGAGCAAACACCTCATCATAATCTATTCCTTCTTCTTGTGTATAGCCCTGTGCTACCAATCTTGCTTTGTTTCTGATGACGATCCCTCTGTCATCAGTCTTGTTTCGGTACAGCCATCTGGTGCCGATAGGGTATTGACCTTCGGGAAGATCCACCAGCTGCCATACTTCCTGTTTCTTGAATTGTAGCAATTCTTCCTGCATTGCCTCAATCCAGCTATTGTCTTGAAGAGCCTCTTTAATGTTTTTGGGTACAGTTTGACACAGAAAACAAGAAAACAAACAGATGTTTGCAATACTTGACTTGCTTCGTGTCACCCGCTCGTCTAAATCACCAATAATGTTGGACACTGGATGATTCTTGTGTGTCCTGGTAATTGGAATCAAATCACCAGCAATGGACACATCAAGATTGGAGACATTCAGATCATCTTGGTGAGAGGCATCTTGTTGTTGTAGTGTGGGAGAGTGATGACCAGAATCAGAGGGTACAACATCTTCAGCTTCAGCAGCACTCTGAATACTCTCATCATTTCCATCTCTGTTAGAATCAGCTGGTGCATGAGTTGGTTCTGAATGTCTCACTTCAGTTGAAGGTTCAGCTGAAGGAGATGGCATTGAACTGCGACCAGCATCTGTTGAGATACTTTCATTTTGTGTAACTTGCCGGATAGGATCAGCTTGTAAGGGCACTTCTTCATTGTCTTGATCGGTAGAAGGAGGAATCATTGGGAAGTCTGTTCTTCTTTCAACTGACCCTGATGTTCCTGCATTTGACAAATTGAACTGATCAAAAGATCTTGTAAATGAATCAATATCAAACAACCAGTCAGGACCATTTGATGATTTGGGAAACGAATGCTCATTGAATTGAATATTTGTTGATTCATCAATGATGTTTAATCTAGGATTAAACACCCTAAAAGCCTTAGACACTGAGGAATATCCCACGAAGAATCCCTCGTCAGACTTAGGAGCAAACTTTCCTAAATGGTCTCTGGTGTTCAATATTGAGACAGGACAACCAAATGACTTCAAAAATCCAATGAATGGTTTTCTGTGAAAAAGAAGTTCATAAGGAGTTTTATTGTGTTCTTTGATTATCAGAGTTCGATTTTGCACAAAACATGAAGTGTTAACTGCTTCTGCCCAAAATGTAATAGGCAGTTTTGCATCAGCTAGCATTGTTCTTGCTGCTTCAATCAGTGTTCTATTCCTTCTTTCAGCAACTCCATTTTGTTGTGGAGTACGAGCTGCACTGAACTGATGAACAATGCCTTTTGTGGTGCAAAATGAACTCATGCTTTCATTTTTAAATTCCGTCCCATTGTCACTTCTAATAGATTTTACTTTTAAATCAAGTTGATTTTCAATTTTGGTTATAAAATCTATTATGATTTGGGGCGCCTCATTCTTATGAAGTAGGAAGAAGACCCATGTGAATCGAGTAAAGTCATCAATGATCACTAAACAATAATGCTTCTTGCCAATACTCATGACGTGAGTCGGCCCGAAGAGATCCATATGAAGTAACTTCAATGGACAATTGTTAGTGTTCACAAGTTTTGGCTTATGAGATGATTTATGTTGTTTTCCTTTGAGACACGCGGTACAGTGGTCAACAAAATGAAATTCCTTTTGAGGAAGACCAATTACATGGTTCCCTTTGACCAATCTATTCATATTTTTAAAATTCGTGTGTCCTAAGCGTCTATGCCAAAGTTGTGATTCATCAAATGATGCTTTAGACAATAGACATGTCTCTTCTGATGGACGAGCAGAATTAAGGTTCAAGACATATGTATTATTCTTCCTCGGTGTCTTCAAGACAACCCATTCTTCAGGAATGTAAAATCCTGGTTTCAAGATGTAGCAATGAGTGTCGGTGAAATGAGTAGAATATTTCTTGTCACAAATCTGGGATACACTGAGCAGATTGAAGTTCAGCTGCTCGCAGTAATTGACTTTGTCAAAGCTCAGAATCCCATTCGTCACTGAACCTTCTCCAGTAATTCTACCGCCCTGTGAATCTCCGCCAAATGCCACAGTAGTTCCTTGAATGTGCTTGAAGTCATGAAGGAGGGAACTATCTCCTGTCATGTGTCGGGAGCATCCACTGTCCACGTACCATAAGCTATTGGACCTGTATGAATGACCCTACAAGCACAAAAGAACTAGTTAGAATGAGGAACCCAAGCCATAATGGTCTTGGGTTGTCCTTTGGCATCGATCACTGTTACTTCTTGATACTTTCCTCTTGTGTGTGTTTTAGAGGAGGATGATTTCAGCCCTTTTCTTTTGTTTCTTTGAGGTTTCAGTTCATCAATTTCATCTGATGTGTCAGAGGAGTATACAAACCTTTCCTTTTGATTTTTGTGCAAAGGATGAACAGATTTTTGTTTTTCAGAAATCACTTTGATTTTATACTTTTGATGAGAATTTGGTGATTTGTTTAGGTTTGTTGGACTTTTGTGTCTGACCTTGTCAGTTGGAACCGATGAAATGGGCTTGTGTTGTGAATTTTTCAATCCTTTTTTATTAAAGTAACAATCAATTGTATTGTGATTGGTCATATCACACAATGAACAATATTTGTTAAAATGATAGTTTTTTGTTGAGTGATTGTTCATGTCACAGATAGAGCAGTACTCAGTGAAATAGCACTCATCTGTTTTGTGATTGGTCATATCATAGAATTCACAATACATTTGATTGTCCTTTAATTTTGAAACAGAAGTCATATCAGTCTTTGGAGTGCCAACAGATTGTTTCACAATTCTGACTTGCTTTGTTTTTGTGGACTGATGATGCTTCTTTCTGTATTCCCTTATTTCCCTATCGAATTGTTCTACCTGTTCTTTGTTGAAGATATCAAACCCACTTCCTTGTTTGATATTTGATGAAGATGGTGAATCAGATTTCACTTTAGATTTTTGAACAAAAGTGGTTTTTCCTTTGGTAACTACGAGAGCTTTGGTTTTATCCTTGAAGTTCAATGAAACCCTGTCTGATTTGCTTGAATTTTTAGGAGATATGATCTCATAATCAGATCTGCTTTCAGTAGATGGTTTCACTGAGCATTCAGCAGTGTGGTTCACTTTAAGATTTTGAGGAACAAATTTTACAAAAGGCACAATTGATTTGACTGGGCTCTTTGGTTTCTTGATAACCACAGGTTTGTCTGAGCACTCTTTGATTTTGATAGGATGACCCAATCTGATTTTATCCTCATCAGTTTCAATGTAAACACCTGATTTGTTTTGAGGATTCGTTGTTTGAGAAATCATTGATTTGGTTTCAATAATTTTAGATTCTTTTGTATCTGATTGAGTAAGTGACTCAGGCATAACAGTGTAGTTATCATTATATGGAGGAGGATAAGTTTTGTAGCCTATCCCAGTCATATCTTTAGCCCCCTTTTGAGACACAAGTAACTCTTGCAGCTTGACAGATGAGAGCTGAAACTTTTCAAGTTTCATTTCAGTAGCTGATTGCTCAGCTTTTGATTTGGTCAACAATTCAGTTAACCTCTCATTTTCAGCCACAAGTGTGTACTTTTCACCATGGAGTGTTTCCATGTCAGACAACAGAGATTTGATTTTAACTTCATAAATTCTCATTTCTTGTTTTAACATCTCTGATTTCACCTTTTCTTCTCTTATTTTATTAGCCAATTTGTGATTGTGTTCCCTGTACCCCTGTACTTCTAGAACACATTTTTCAAACATAGATTGGATTTTACCTCAGATGGCATTGGAGTTGGTCCATCATTAATATGTGCCATAAGTGCATGATTCTGAAACTGTGGTTGAACTTCCTCAGCATACACGCTCCAATCACAAACTCCATCTTGTCTGATGACAAGTGCATTTGAAGTTTTTGATTACTTCCTTGAGATTGATGAGTCAGCAGAGGTTGTCTTTGCTGAATTGGCTGTTGCTGATTTTGTTGTTGCTGAATTGGCTGTTGCTGATTTTGTTGGTGTGAATAAGAGTTGCTTGGCTGAAAGTTGGTGTTGTGTTGAGAAGCATGCTGGCCATGTGAGGGTCTTTGAAAATTGTTGTTGCTTCTCTTGGGAGAGTTACATTCCCGAGAGAAATGACCACTCATTCCACAGTTAAAACACTTAACTTTGGATTTGTCATATCCCAGCTTTGTATTCTCATTGAGACTCAGTTTCTTCCCTTTTCGAAAGAATTTCTTTGCTCTCATAGCAATCATGGCCATCTGCCATTGCAAATCCATTTCTTCAACATCATCAGGATCCATTTCTTCTAGATCTTCTTGAATCAGATGAGCTGATGTGAGTCTCCCTCCAAGGTAGGCTTCAAAGCTAGCAACAAAGGCATTGTAAGTTGCCTTTTGTTCTTCAGATTTTGCTCATCATGCATGTTGTTAGGAGATACAGTGGGTTGGGCAGAAGATGGTTGTTTTTGAGGTTGTGGAGCAGCACAAAATCCTGTTGTTCTTGTTTGATCTCTTGATGACAGAAAGTCTTCTTCTTCAGTAACAAAGGCATTTTCAACAGAATGAGTTTCAGATGGAAACTTGTAAGCCTCAATGACTTGAGGTCCACTCAGATTTCTGCTCCTTTCATCAAGTTCAAGAGCCTCAATTTTTGCAATCATGATATCCAAGCTAGTACTCTCCAAATCAAGAGTATTCTTCAACATTGTAACATTCTGTTTCCAGCTTTCAGGCAAGCTGTGCAGCATTTTCTTGTTTAGTTCCTTCTCCTTGTAAGTGACCCCATAATTTCAAGGTCATTTACAAGTTGCACAAATCTGTGAAGCTGTCTGGAGATAGACTCTCCTTTGGTATGATGAAATGTCTCATACTGATTTATCAACTTGTCTTTGTTAATTTCAGTAACTTCACTGCTTCCCTCACACATAATCTGTAAAGCATCCCAGACACCCTTAGCTGTTCCATATTTTTCTAATCTTTTTAGAACATCCATTTTCAGTGCTTGTGTAAGTATGGAATAAGCTCTAAGATCAATCTTGATTTTCTTATATTCTTCATCATCAAGAGTTAAGTTTGGATCCTCAATGGGAATTCTTGCAGTTTTGTACTGAGCAGCTTGATCAGCATTTAGAGACAGTGGAATGTAGGGACCTTTGCAAATAGATATCCAGTAGTCAGGATCTACACCTGTAATGTAGTTTCTAAAACGAATTTTCCACTGCTTAAACTCAGATTTGTGTTTAAGCATAGGAGGTTTGGATGCATGACCAATTTCAGAATGATTATAGGAATCCATGTTAGTTAAACTGATTTTAACTTGTTGAATACTGTTTTAAGTTGATTTTAAGTTCGAACAGTGTGTTTTTCTTCAAATCTTCTGTTTTCTGTCAAGAACAGGTCTGTTAAGTTTAGATCTGTCGATTTGAAGGAGTTCTAAGTTCTTGATTTTGTGTTGTTGGGTTCGACAGCAGCAGATCTGAAGATTTTGTACTTTGTGGTGTTCGATTACAGTATGTTTGTTTATCAGAAGAGAGATCTTGCTGATGAACAACTCAGTCTACAGTTCAATCGATTTTCACCTAAAATCCGAGATGATTCTGTGATGAATTCAAGAGCCAAGGCTCTGATACCAATTGACTGGGTTTGAGAATGATATTCTCGGTTGATGTGACTCAACCTAGGATCGAATATGTGGACTGAGTCAATAATATAGCAGCGGAATTACTATATCAAAGAACATTAATTGCTGTAGTAAATGCTTGAATGTAAGAGAATCAAGAACCGTAGTGAATGTTGTAAAATATTTGAATATTACTGCTGAAGTCAACAACCTTACAAAGTTAGGGTATGTGACCCTATTTATAGGCGTATTCATTGCCTGTACAAAAGACTAAACTAACCCTGATCTATACAAGAGAATCTAGTCTAAGTACTAAATAAATATAAAAGTGTAAGTTGTTCATCCGCATTAGTTCATGCGGATGAACAAGTCTTCATCAGCATTTGTTGTTTGTAGTCAGCATTTGTGTTTGCTCACCGGCATTAGTTCATGCGGGTGAACAAGTCTTCTAAGCATTTGTGTTTGCTCACTCGTATTAGTTCATGCGGGTGAACAAGTCTTCTCAGCATTTACTGTTGTTCATCCGCATAGACTAATGCGGGTGAACAAGTCTTGTCAGCATTTACTGTTGTTCATCCGCATGGACTAATGCGGGTGAACACTTCTTGTCAGCATTTCTTTAGTTCATCCGCATGGACTAATGCGGAAGAACACTTCTGTTCAGCATTAGTTGTCTTGATCCGCATTTGTTAATGCGGGTGAACAAACACTTGTCCGCATTTGTTCACTAGTCATCCGCATTAACAAATGCGGGTGCTTTATACTTGTCTTTTCTTGTCTTCTGTTTTCTGTTGCTTTCTGTAACTGATGTTTTCCAACCAGAACAACCTCCAACCACTTCTTGAGTTGGCAAGTATGATCCTTTCAGGGTCTAACATAAGGCTTACAAGAAACTGACTTGGATTATGTTTGATATGTTGATAGGCTGGACATTCAAGTATGAAAAGCACTATGTTTTGTGATGCACTGAAAGTAACTTTTTATGACTGAAGTGGGTAACTCATCAAGGTTTTGTGGTAACTCTGATTCCATGCTAAAACAGACTGAAAGTTATAGTCTGGTCATACTCAAGTCAGTTACTTTTTGATTCAGTTTCTTTCAGATATTTTATATATAAGTAAAAATCAAAATAAAAAAATAAATATACAAATGAAAACAAAATACAAAAGAGAAAAACAAACAAAATGAGCAAAAATAAGCCAAAAGGCCATATAGGAATAAAAGATGCCAATGAGCACATTAATAAAGGATTTGTCAAAGACAATTTTTTCTTTTCGAGAATATGTTCTGACACAAGAGGCAAAATCAAAAGATGGGGCATGTAAGTCCGATTTGGCATGTAAGTCCTAAACATCTTGCCAGGGCAAAAACATAAGTCCGACTGGCTGTTAAATAAGTCCTAAAACTTGTTAATATTCTGTGTTTAGATATGTTTCTCAGGCTAGTTATGCTCATAATAGATATTATATTAGAAAATTCTTTCTGAAAAGGCTGATCAGAATTGAAAGGTTTAAGTCAAATTGGGGTGACTTGAAATCTCGAAAGTGTCTTGAAGTTGAATAAAGTTCTACATGATTTTTGATTGTGGGACACACTGAAGACATATAATCTAATCAAAACATGATAAGATCACAGCTTATATGTCTAAGTAAACTTGAAGTCTAAGTTTAATTTGGACACAATATATTGATAATCAACATAACAGTTCTATTTATAATAAAGCTGGATGATGGTAATGATATCGATTTTTAAGAAATATGATCTTGTACTTTAAAATTATCAAAAATAGTTAAGTAAATAATTAATCAATATTGTTTGTTTACATATATTTTTCTACTTGTTTGATTTCTATATCTTTTTCAAAATTAAGGGTGTTAGAATAATTGTAAACACTTAGTCAAACATAATCTTTTTCATAACATATCAAAAGGCTCAATAAGATCATTAAAATTCAATAAAAAGTTAAAATAAAAAAATGAACTTTTCACGTGAAAGGTTCACATCATGCGAAAAGTTCATCATGCGAGAACCCCGACTTCTCGCGCGAGAAGTCAGAGTCCTATATAAAGCACAGTGTGCGAAAAGTCAAGTATTCGCACAACTGTACTCTGAAATTTTCACTCTCAAATTCTAAGTGTTGAAACTCTGTCCAACTAGAAAACTCGGTTCATTGTGGTCGCCCATTGATTCCTAATTACTTATTAAGGTATATAGTCGTTAATGACTTCGATTTGAATGTGTTTGAAATATGTCCAAAACTTAAAAGACTTAAAACACTTAAAATTGAACAAATTAATTACAATAAACCTTAATAATGACTTAATCGACACCTATGAAGCATGTTTTAATGGCTGAAACACCTTGAAATTGACAGATTGAAAATTTGAAGTGCAACAGACTTTTCGCGTGCGAAAAGTACTCTGCACATGAACAGACGCAAAAACTTGACTTGTCAGGCGAGAAGTTGTCCTCTGGTCAAATTCAAATTGAAGCGATAACTTGACTTGTCGCATGAGACTTGGCTTTTAGTTTTCGCACAAGAACTTGGAGTTTTCGAGCGAGAAGTTCAAAAATTCAATTTCTAAGTGTTGATTTCTCTTTTCTAATTCTGAAATTTTTCTAAAATTTTCTTGTGTACTGATATTAATGCTTAATGTTTCAGATGGCAAGGCCTATGGATTTTAACAAGAACCATAATGCGATTGCATACCTCAGTGATGTTTCTCAAGATAAAGAGTACCGTATCATCGACCCTGTGGATCTGCTACAGTTTGGTAAAGAAGATTTGATGAAATTTTAGGCATGTCCAATTGCAGCTGATGAATCTGTACACTTCATAGCAGCGCAGTTTGGTTGGATGATTACGAAGACCCTGAACAACAAGATGTATGCATATGGGAGCAGTTATCAGGTTGCAGACGTAGACTTCTAAAAGCTTTAATTTACCGAGCTTAGGGTGAGATTGTAAAGGTTGAACCTAGAGGCTCGGAAATCAAATCAAGATGAAGATCAAGATCAAGTCACGCGAGAACTTAGAGTTATCGTGCAAAATCTGCTTCTCGCGCGACAATTGTTAGTCGCGCGAGAACTGATGGTTTCGCGCGAGAACTTCTTTTTGCTTATAAATAGAAGTTTAGTTTTGTAATAGTTAGAACTTTGATTGAGAAATTTTGCTTTTCCTGATTTGTACTTACTGTAATCAAATCAGAGATCAATAGATTGTGAAGTTTATTTACTCGTGTGTTATTCATTTCAATATTCAATCTTATCTTCCGTGATGATTACATTCCGTATTCTTATCACGAGATCGATCTAATTGTATTGTACTGATCCTTACAGATTTATATAAAATGTATTTTTATGGTTTTATGATTATTATTACAGTGTTGTATGATTTTTATTTAAATTTAATATTGAAGTACTTTTTAAAATTTAAAAATTAGGTTTATTTTAATTACAGACTATTTTTGCAGTCTTTAGATATTAAAACAACAAGCAGTCTTCTTATTGCGGACTGCAAACGTTTGGTCCCCTCTTCTTCTGCAGATGTCTGCTGATGTGATCCACAGACTACAAATATTTTACTGCAGAAAAAACAAACAACACCTTAATCATGCATTTGGGTCTACTTGTGCCCGGACAAGGTATATTGTGATATCGAGGGATTTGGGCCGCTTGCACACATTGTAAGCAAAAAGATGACCTATCACTCAATCCTATTAGAAGTGAACTCAAACAATCACAGGCAAGAGTAGGCATACACATATAAGATGAAACACGCTAATCTGATAAAATGTTATTGAAACCAATCTTGTAATGGACCCGGAGTTTCATACTGATGTAAATGGTAAGCGCCTACCAATATAACAGCATTTGTGTATTGTGACTTGGTCCCTACATGAATATTAAGAAACATGAATCATAATTCTCTAATAGATTAATGTGTTTGAACGTCATTAATTATCAAAGATATAAATATCAAATATACTAATAAAATGTATTTTATCTTATAGATGCTTTTAGTTGATATTAATCCTATTAAATATAAAATTTATCTTACAGACCAGGGGATGAAAATAGTTATGGTGGGAAGGGGTCGACTGAGCTCGCAGGAAATTCTTTTCTATAGGTATGATGGTTTTTTATTGACCCTGTATTTTTTTAATACCGTCTCTTATATAAAACTTACAACCCCTAAACCTAAATAACTTCTTTTATAAATGTTTAACCCACTTAAAATAAATTAAGAGCCAATTTTATTAATAATAATAAGCGTAAAATATAATCACCTAATAGGTGTATTCCGTATTAATCTAGTAAGACCATTTATTAAATAAAAGCCAATTCATATTTTATTAACCTATTAATATTTTCTAATTACCTCTAAAACTTAACTTTAAAAAGCTATCCTAAATTAAATTAAGAGAGACGATGATGATAACGAGCGGCTTTGACTCTTTCAAATTGAATCTTATTGACACGAGACCTCTATGATTTGATTGAAGATGTAATGAATTGTTTTTAAAAGATAAGTTATCCATAGCAACTATAAAATATAATGTTTTTTACTATTTTTAAGGATATCGTATTCTTGTAACTTGTTTTTTATTGTAATTTTATTTTTATGACCCAAAATGAACTAAAGATTCTGACATCAAGTTGAGATGCACGCCACTACTCAAGAACCAAAAACCGACACCAAAAAAGAACAAATTCTCTAACCAAAGAACATCTCAAAATGGTTCCAAAGTACAATTCTTGAGGATGAGAGGAAGTTGTATCTACTTGAGTATCCAATGTCAAATAAGCCTCTCCTTTTTGCTTGGAATGTACATGTGAATGAATCATAATATATTTCATGTTTTCTACTTTCTTGTATGATAACTAAGTTTGTAGAAAAGGTGGAATAGTATATCCTACGTATGAGATGATTCAGTGGTTGCAAGAAAAGTTCTTAACGCCTAAAACAGAAGCACTTGGAAGTAACCAAGAAGCTTAACTCATGTGTATGTAGAGAAATTGTCTAGGGTAATATAGAAGCAGAAAAGAATAGTCAAAAAGGCTAAGAAAAAGATGATGCAAAAGCAACAAACAAAGGTATTGTTTCTAGACATGTTTTGAAATCTTAAAAAGATAAGAAGGGCTTCCATTGTGATGATAAAAAAAATTTACCCAAGCTATCTGGCTGATATGGAAAAGAATTTGCTTATGTGGTAGGTTACCTTTTTGTATACATATAATGGAACTTTTCACTTATTATGATGATACCTGGATGTTTGACAAAGGATGTGGTACTCAAATTTGCAATGAATTATAGGGATTAAAAAAGTTAGAGATGATAGCATACGATTTGGATTTCCATAACTAGGATGGGACACGTGTTATTGGTAACACAATAAGATAAATATTCAATTGTTACCAAATGATTTGTATATAACTTTACAGAGTATTTGCTATGTACTCGGTTTATCTAGAAAGATTATCTTAGTTTCTTGTTTACATGAGTGAGGTTATCATTATATTTGGCGTGATGATGACATTTTGGTTTATATGATAATGATCTTGTATATGATGTTTATCCTTGTAATAGAATTTATGATATTGATATAAATAGTGTTGGAGATTCCTATGTCATTTCAACAAGTTCAAAACATGTCAAACACACCACGAAAGTCTTTGATCAAAACCAACACAAAAATGCTTCCTTTAGTGATCCGGATGCAAATATAAATAAAATCAAATAAATAAAAACAATAATACATTTAAAACATACCTGATCAGTTTTGTCAGATTACACTAAAGAGGTGTCACACAGGGTGTTAATGAACTAAGTTGCTAGCCTTCGTGATCAATGAAATTATTAAAACAACTCTATGTAATTCTTTCCTTAGTGTATTCAAGAATCCTCTTTCAAATTTTCTCGTACCTAGAACGAAACCAATTCCTTTCCTACAATATCCTTGATCTAAACAACACACGAAAACACAAAACCACACGACATGAGATCACAAAAAGATGACGAATCGGAGCAACAAGGCGACAACCCTAGGCTGTGATGGAGGTGCCTACTATAAATTGGCAGCTACGAGTGGCGATGAAGGTAGGTGGCGGTTGACAATCACAACGTGGCATCGATATAGCCGATCTGGCGATGTAGCGACGACAGTGGGTAGATACCTTGGTGGTGGCCGTGAAAAGGGAGATAAGGGGAATGAGAGATTAGGGTGGGTTTTACAAATAACTCTTTAATTACGATTCGTCGTTCACTTAAAACTCACCTATTTAATCCTTATCTAACATCGAATTACTTGAATCCTATTTAAAGCATTAGAGAACATCACTATCAAAAAAACCACGTAGAAATCTAATGAATATGATCTCTAGACCCTCAGGATTTGCATAGAGAGACAACCTGATTATGAGGTAGCACAAATGGTTAGATTGAAGAAATTGATTAATTGATGGACTATACCTGAAATTAACCCTTTAGGGTTGCACTTGTTTACGATTATGTTGAACTTTTGATGTCTTGTTTCTAAAATTGTTGCTTATTTATCATTGATCAATTTGAACTTTTAAATAAAATTTAATCTTTGATTTCTCCCTTGTTTAATCTTCTAATTATTGAATCAAAATCATGATACTAGTTAGACTTGGAAAATATGGGCCTAACAGCACATCTAGGGAGTTTTCTAAGATTTATTTTATTTCTGCTTTTATTTAAGCGCATTATACCTCTGTTTGCATCACTTTGAAGTTGTTTATCATCATCCTATTTAGTACGCTTCCTCTTTTAAACCTCTTTCATTAAACAAATCAAAGATGAAAGTAAGAAGATGGTTTCACATGCGTATAATCACATTACATAGCACCATCGACTTCCGGGCATTAACCTTCTTCATCATTATTGGTGATTTTTGTCTTCAAACTAGGTTAGGTTTTCTGTGTATTAAGGAAGTGTGTCTAGATAATCACATAGGTGTGGGGCGGTTACACAACTTAAAAATAGGGGTGGAATTATTACGCAAGTTGTTTTAGGCAACGTTTGGTAATTACACACAAGCTTATGGTCCAGTAGTATGCATTTGTTGCAATACACATTCAATACAATTCTAGTGTTGTTATGACAATACACAATTGAATATAATCATTAGCCAATATAAACATTAGCCAAATACAAAAATTGTAGCTTTCTAGCTGATTACCAATATCAACCAAATACCAATTTTGATCATTTGGTATGTAGTTGTTTCAATACACAAATTCTTCAACTATCAACTGCAATGGTCAAATGATATGTAATTGCAACAATAGTTATAGCCAAATACTATGTAGTTGTTACAATAGACAGAGTCAAATGGTATGAAATTGCTGCAATAGACAAAGCCAAATGGTATGCAATTCTATAGTTATAGCCAAATTGTATGCAAATCTTACTTGGTTATGGTCAACTGGTATGCATGCTGTAATATAACTATCATGTCTATTGTTGTAGGTCTGTTAAATCATTTCATGTCACACCCTTCAAATCACCGATAAGGTCCTATCACGAGGCGTGTGACAAATCAGGATCTCAGACATCGAATTTAAGGACCTAGTCTTTATGGATTACAATATCAAGTGAAAAGCAAAAACTCAATTCATGCGAGAAGTACAATGATGCGAGAACTCCAAGATGATTGATGAAGAACATATCGCGTGAGAACATGGAGTTGCCGCGCGAGAACTTGATGTTCTCGCACGAGAACATCTAGAAAGTATATATACATGTTTTTTCTTTGTATTTCATAATATGTGTTCATTTGTAAAAGTGCTGTGAAGATGAGAGAGCAGAGAATTGTGTGATAGGCCACCCGAGGGGAGCTCACCTCGGGTGGATCGAGCTTAAACGATGTATACTCCTTTGGTATTGTAATCATTTGATTAATACTATTCGATTGAGTTTGTTTAATGTTCGTTGATATCACACAAGCACACATCCGTCTTAATTTGATTATCAAGTACAACAATATCAAGTGCACGCAAACCGCTTTTTGCGAAAACTTGGGCAGTTTTCGCATCGGTAACCGCTTCTTGCGAGAACATGGAGTTGCCACGCGAGAACATCAAGTTCCCGCGTGAGAACATCTACCTAGTTCATATGCCAAAACTTCATCAAGCAAAAACTTCAACATTCGCGCTAAAACTTTTACTATCAACTTGATTTTTGCAAAAACATTGAAAAAATGCAAGAACGTTGTCCAATACGAAAACTTGTTAGTTTGTGAAAGTTTAGAATAAGTGTTTCAGCTTAAATCTAGAGGATGCTGGATGATTTGAAGTTTTGTACTTAAACAGGGGTTTTTGTAATGTTTGAACAAGTTCAAGATTCTATATTTATAACATTTGATTCGGGTCGTTCGTGAACTGAAACTTGACAATGTGGGATTATCTTATCTTATTGATGGGAACAATGATCGAACGGGTTAATTAAGTGAAGAATCAAGATTGTTTGGTATTCTTGCTTTGAAAATATGGGCTTATTACATCTTACATAGGGAAAGAATACTTTAGAAGATCTAGTTCGTCGTCATAGAATCTTGTCATTGGATTGAAGAATCGGGTTCTTTGGGAATCCAAAATGGAAGTTGGACCTCTCTGTCATATGCCTAATACATCTTAAGTTGTAAGTAATCAAGATAGAACAGTTTAATCTTGATTCAGACGTGATATCCTTTATGAAGCTATACATTAGGAGGAGGTTACAGCTGAGAGGGAAGACTAAAGTGAAAGATACCTAAGAATCAGATAATTCATGAAGATGAGTGACTGAAGTCAAACATAACTTGATATCATAATCCATAGGGGAAAAAAATTTGCAATTACTTTTGCTGAAGACTATTCGCGCGAGAACTGTATCATTCGCGCGAGAACTCCAGATTTGAAGATTTTTTAGTAGTCTTCACAATGGCAAACTTAAAGCACATCTTCACAATGGCAAACTTAAAGCACATCACCGCACTCTTAATCTCGATAATGAGATCGGAACAAGCACGAAGCCTCCTCGACTTCTCAGTAAAGAAGACGATCTGGACTGGGTCTATCGCTTTGAGAACCATGTCATTTATACTGACCCAGGGTGATGAGATCTATCATACAGGGTCCCTATATCCCGATATACACAAATGGAAAATGAGACTTAGTGCTGAAGCCAAAACACCTCTGGGACGAGGAGGATATGAAGAACATGGAGCTCGATGATAAGGTGTATGCTGCCATCACAATGGCACTTACCATTGAAATAGCTCAGAAATTTAAGGATTACAGGAAGGTAAAGGATCTATGGGATGCCATGGAAGAGCAAATTATGGGGAACAAAGACATGAGGGAGAGCCTGAAGGATATGCTTAACCAAGAGTTCAACATGTTCAATCATATTCTTAGTGAGACATTGGAGGCTCAAATGTCTAGGTTCGTGAAGCTTATCACCAAGATGAAAAGTGCTAGAATCACACTGGAGAACATGTCAGTGAACAAAAAGCTGTTAAATTCCTTGCCTTACAGCTGGAATAACAACTGCACTATGATTAAACGAACCAAGGATTTGTTCACCCTATCCCTTAGTGATTTGATTTCCACTGTCAAATCTTATGACATGGATGACAAGGGGCTGCTAACTATATCAACACGATGGGAGCTAAAGCATCAGCATTATATGCCAAGATAGCTAGTAATCCAAATTACTATATCAGCTACTCTCAATTATGTCAGTAGAAACAATCAGCAACTCCTGCTTATCAAACTGTCAAAGATCCATCCTTGCCTCAATTCCAAGCTCCTCATCAGAATTCCTACGGTCAAGCTCAAGCTCAACTACAACCTCCAACCTACTCTCAAGGTCAAGCCAATCAACCTACACAACAAGCCTTTGTTGTAAACTCTCAACCCAACAGAGAAACCATCAGATTGCTGAAAAGCACCTGGCTCTGTTTACATCGTTCATGAACAGTTATGAAGCTTTTTCTGTCAGAAAACTAAATGCACCAAACATCTTGGTCGATGACTTACAACAAGTCAATCTCGATGATGTTGAAGAGAACGATATTAAATATCAAATGGCAATGGTGGTATATAGAGCAAAGAATTTTTCTAGACGAACGGAGATTAAGGTTTTTGGGCCGAACAACTCAAGCAAAATTGGATTGATAAGTCAATCTTGAGATGTTATAATTGTGACAAACCTATCCATTTGCTAGAGAGTGTACTGAAGGCAGGTTGAGTCAAACAGAAAGTGGGAAGAAAATGGTAACTGTGGAGGTAGAGACAAAAGGAGACAAAGCTAACTCATATAACAACAAAAAACTAGTTTCTCAAACTAACGGAGAATACGACTGGTCAGATCAAATGGAGATACTAGACATTAAGCTTTCCATTTGGTAGAGATTCAAACTATTGAAGAGCATGTTGAAGACAATGTACTAGCTAAGTTCATATCAGATGATTTGATGAATGGTGTGTTTGAAGAAGAAAAGGAGGTTGAAGCTGAGAAAGTTGAGGAGAAAAGAGTTGAAGATGCGAAAGTTGAGGAAGTGCAGGATAAAAGTGAAATTAATGAAATAGCTATTGAGACTACTCCAGCTCAATCAAACATTGTTGAAGTGAAGGAGAATGAAGAAAAGATAGCAAAGACTGTTGAGTTCATTTTAGTCAAGAATGAGAAACCTGAAAATACTTTTGAGTTTACTCCAGCATCTGCTTGTGAAGAAAGAGAAAAAGATGTTGAGATCACTCCGGCAAAGGAAGCAGAAGAAAAGGTTATGTTGAAAGCCTTCATGGTAAACATCTTACCTGAAGAGAAGAAAAGAGATAAAGAGACGGAAGAGGTATTTTCTAATCTTTGTTCAACTACTTGTTCCAAAAGATACAAAGATATAGAGTTCACAACGAATGATTGATCTTAGAAATTGAAAAACTTTAATATCAAGTTCGTAAATATAAAACTGATGAGAAAATCTTTAAAGAAAAGATAGATGGCTTAAAAAATCGATTTATCATTCAAAATTAAATCTTCATGATAAAGATTGTAACATAAAAGAATTAACAACACGTAACCATGAACTATCTTTAGAAATTAATAAACTTAACAGTGAACTCTTATCTGCTAAATTGATTGTTGAAAAATTTGAGTTATCATCAAACATGGTTGAAGGTATAATCAAGTCTCAAAAACACAAGAAAATTAATGGTGGTAAATGTGGAGTTGTTTATTCTAACATTGCACCACCTATTAATCATGATTATACATGTTTGCCTTTATCAATTACAACTCCTAACGAAAAGACCTATGGATTAGGTTTTCAATCAACGTCAGACTTAACACCTCCAGTCAATGTTTCACTGACTGTTGACCCTATCATAAAAACTAAAATTACAATTAATCATAACAATTTTGTTGCAGAAAGTGTGAAGAAGGACGGGTTGGTTGAAGATTAGGAAAGTGATGATGAATTAGATTTTCAGGAAAATAAAAATTGTAATGAAAAATCTTCATGTAATTCATCATCAGTTATTAATAAAAGTTCAAAAGTTTTTAGTACTACAAATATTTGTTCAAAAATGTCTAACAAAGAAAAGAAACTGAAATCAAAAATAGATTTTGAGGCCAAAGAAAGAAAACGAGTCGCAACATCCGTATCTGACTTGAAAACTGATTTCAAGTACAGATGTTTTTCAAAATGCAACATTGATAAGAAAGATCATATTTTTAAAGAAACCAATGCCAGTTTCTTTAAAAATAAATCTTCTATTAATACTAACTCTGTGAAACAAGATGTTTGTAGATCAGGTATCAAAGACACTGGTTCTACTCCAGTACAGATGATTCATAAGAATAAAGTTACAATTCATGCCTCATCAGCTTCAGAAATGAATCTAAATGCTAGGAAACTTACCTTAATTCTTCCAGAATTATCTCAAACAATCCATAACGAGAGAAAGAAAAGAGAGACTATTAAAGAATCACAAGGCCAAGAAAATACTAAGGCCAGATTCTATGATAACTATGGAAGTTATCGTAAACAGTTTGTGCAAAATACACAAGCGTCAAATACATATCATAAAATGTGTTGTTATGTGTGTGGCAAGTCAAATCACAAGGCTAGAAATTATCATCATCAACATCAATTGACAAGCAAACAAAGATTTCACAACTCAATTTCAAATAATAGAAAATGTTTCTTTGTAAATGCCAATTTCAAAAGAAACTCAAATCAGTCAAACTCTTTTGTTAATAACAATAATGATTTTAATAAAGAAAAGTCAAATGTAAAATCTGTACAAGTTAATGATAGCAATTCTACCACAATACCAACCACTTTAAAGAAAATTGTTACACATCCGATCAAACTAATTCAAAGGTGGAAAGTTAAAGAAAAATCACCTGAGCCTGATGTTGTTGATGAGTATGCTTTCAATGACAAAAGTGATATGATAATACAATCTGTATCATAATTGGATGAAAACAAAGAGCTCAAGTCAACCATGGCTTGGGTTCTTAAACATGAATAAATTAGTTCAAATGTAAAGGAGCAACCAAGACAAGTCATCAACAGTGTTTGGTACATTGACAGTGGTTGTTCACGGCACATGACTGGTAATATATCTCTGTTAAACAACATACAACCTTACAATGGAGGATATGTTATCTTTGCAGGAGACAAAGGTGGTAAGATTACAAAGAAATGTACAATGTCGAATGGTGTGTTAAGTTTTGAAGATATCAAATTTTGTAGAGGAACTAAAACATAATCTTCTTAGTGTCTTTCAAATTTATAACAAAAAGTATTAAACACACTTCACTGATAAAGAATGTCTTATTCTAAAACCTGGATTTGTAATTCCTGATGAATAGGTCTTATTAAGAACACCGAGAGACAAATACACATACTTACTTGATATGAATGGTTCACATTCGTTTGTAACTGCGTCGTGTTTGTTATTTGAAGACTCGGAAAGTGATACAATGTTATGGCATCGTCGCCTTGGACATGTAAAAGTTAAAAATATGAACAAGTTGGTTAGAGGAAATCATGTTATAGGCCTACCTTTGAAAGAATTTCAACTAACTGAACATTGTCTGTCATGTTCAAAAGGCAAACAACACAAACTTCCTCGTAAACCAGTTGCTCATACCAAAATTAACTCTGTTCTTCAATTGTTACACATGGATTATTTGGTCCTGTTAGTGTTTTGAGTTTGGGATGTTTTGCATATTGTTTAGTCATTACTGATGATTTTTCAAGATTTATATGGGCTTTCTTCTTAGCAACCAATGATGAGACATCTTATTTGCTGATAAAATTCATGACACTTGTGGAGAATCAGACTGGCAAAACAATCAAGTGCATTCGAAGTGATAATGGAACCGAGTTATGCAATCGTACACTAAATGAGTTTTGTGATTCAAAGGGGATAGCAAGACAAATTATTTCGGCAGGAACTCCACAATAAAATGGAATTGCTGAAAGACGAAACAAAAATTTAATTGTAGCAGCCAGAACCATGTTATCAGCAGCCAAATTACCGTCATTCTTTTAGGCTAAAGCTGTTAACACTGCGTGTTATGTTCAGAATCATGTGTTAATCAACAAACAACAGAATATGACTCCTTATGAAATATTTTTCAAACATAAACCCAAAGTCAAATATTTCAAAACTTTTAGATGTTATTGTACTTTATTAAACACATCTGACTCTAATCAAAATTTAATGAAAAAGCTGATGAATGTTATTTTGTTGAATATTCAGCTAACAAAGTTACATATCGGGTTTATAATAAGAGATCTAAATAAATATTGAGTCATTTGACATTGATTGGCATGAATCTAACAAAGCATATGCAGGTTCAGCACCTTCATGGGTATATGATTATGCTTCATTATTTGAAACATTTAATTGATCATCTATTGTTTCTGCAGCAAATCCGCCTTTGACATCCACAATTCAAAATATTTTTGCTGATGATGTTGGATCTATCACTTCTTCAATAATAGGAATATCTTCAAATATACCTTCTTCTTCAAATGTTGCAGCTGCTCCATATTCTGTTTCTGAATCTGATTTATCTCATTCTGATCTAATTATTGAACAAGCTGCATAGAATTCTGATCAGAGTTCTTCTTATACACAAGTTCATCCAATTGATACGATTCAGGTACCATTTGAAGATCTATCTGTTGACAATGATAATCTTTAAGAGGAAGATTTGTTTATCAACCTAAAGGAGGGAACACTGCTGAAGAAATAGTTGGTCACATGTCTAACTTAGACGAAGGTATTTTAGAAGATGCCATTCCACAGCTGAGAATTCATAAAGACCATCCAACTGAAGCAATCATTGGTCCGTTATCACAGGGTGTCCGGACTCAAAGCCTATCAGGCACAATAAATACATGTTTGTATTCATGCTTTATCTCATAAATTGTACCAAAGAACGTTGAGATGGGCCTAAAGGAAAACAGTTGGGTAGAGGCTATGCAAGACGAGTTGATATAATTCAAAAAGCTAAATGTCTGGCATCTGTGTAAACTGCCAAAGGGTAAGTTGCCAATTGGTACTAAATGGAATTTTAAGAACAAAATGGATGAAAAAGATGTGATTGTTCGCAACAAGGCCAGACTTGTTATTCAATGATTCTATCAAATTGAAGCGCTTGATTATGAAGAAGTATACGCTCCTATTGCAAGACTAGAAGCTATACGTATTTTTCTTGCCTATGCTTCATACAAGAACTTCAAGGTATATCAAATGGATGTTAAAATTGCTTTCTTGTATGGCGAGATGAAAGAAGAAACTTATGTTTGTCAACCACCCGGTTTTGAAGATCCAGATCATCCAAAATATGTTTATAATTTAAACAAAGCACTGTATGGTTTACATCAAGCACCTCGAGCGTGGTATGCCACCCTCACTGAACATTTTCTTGCAAATGATTATACACGGGGTGAAATTGATCAAACTTTATTCTTACGAAAGACTGGTGATGATCTTATTGTCGACGATATTATCTTTGGATATACCAATGATGATTTGTGCAAGGAATTTGAAGCGGTGATGAAAAAGAATTTTGAGATGAGTTCTCTTGGAGAAATGTCGTTTTTCTTGGGTATCAAAGTTAAACAAGATGATAAGGAAATACTGATACATCAAGAAAAATATATTCACAGTATTTTAGACAAATACAAATTTCTAGACTCCAAGACAGCTCCCACTCCTATGTCTTCTCGTCCTACTTTAACTCCATATCTCACGGGAGATGACATTGATCCACATCTGTATCGATCAATGATCGGCTCTCTGATGTATCTCACTGATAGCAGACAAGACATCATGTTTCCTGTTTGTTAGTGTGCACATTATCAGAGTAATCCAAAGAAATCTCATATGAAAGCTATCAAGCGGATTTTTAAATATCTCAGGGTCAACCAACACTCGGCCTTTGGTATCCTAAAAATTCTGATTTCAATCTATATGCTTATACTTACAGTGATTATTTAGGCTGTAACTTGGAAAGGAAATCAACCACTGGTGGCTGTCAATTTCTTGAAAACAGATTAGTCTTTTGGCAATACAAGAAGCACCAGATGGTATCCACATCCACTGCAGAGGCTGAATATATGGCTATATCAAGTTGTTGTTCACTGATTGTTTGGATTCAACAACAACTTCTTGATTATGGCCTTAATCTTTATGACACTAAAATTTTGTGTGACAACACTTCAGTTTTAAACATAATGATGAATCCAATTCAACATTCAAAGACAAAGCACATCGACATCCGCATGCACTTTATCCGTGATTGTTTTGAACGCAAACTTATTCATTTGGAATCAGTTTTATCAGATGATAACATTACTGATTTGTTTACTAAGGTATTTGATCATTTCAGATTTGATTTTTTAATCCAATCACTGGGAATGCTTAACTTTGGTTAATGGTTATCCATACACCCTTTTCAAAAATTGTTTTCATTTTTAGTTAAAATTGTTATTTTTTTTGCAGATAATCATAGTTTTAGGGGAGAAAATTTGAAAAATGTCTTGAAAAAGATTTTGTTCTTAGGGAAGTAAATGAAAATTAAAAAAAATAAATAAATAAAATAAAATAAAATAAATAATTTGTTTTATTTTTAAGAAAATAAATTTTCAAGGTTTTATAGGAAATGATATTATATCCTTTGTGATTATTGATTAATTACATGTTTAAAGCTTGAACGAAACTGACTTGTATTATGTTTGATATGTTGATAGGCTTGACTTTCAAGACTGAAAAGCACTATGGTATGTGATACACTGGAAGTAAATACTTTATGTTTGAAGTGAATTATTCATCAAGGTTTTGTGGTAACTCTGACTTCATGCTAAAACAGACTGATAGTTATAGTCTAGTCATACTCAAGCCCATTATCGTTTGATTCAGTATCTTTCAAAAATATATATATATCAAAGGATGAAAAGTATATGGCAAACAAAAACAAAAGAGAAAATAAAGATGAACAAAAAGAGCAAAAGATGCCAAAAGGTCATATAGGAATAAAAGATGCCAATGAGCATATTAACAAAAGATATGTCATAGACATACATACTATATGATAAATATTTTGTTTTTGAGAATATGTTCTGTCACAAGAGGCAAAATCAAAAGATGAGACATGTAAGTCCGACTTGGCATATAAGTCCTAAACGTCTTGTGAGGGCAAAACATAAGTCTGAATGGCTGTTAATAAGTCCTAAAACTTATTAATATTCTGTGTTCAGAAACGTTTCTTAGGCTAGTTATGCTCTTAATAGATATTATATTAGAGAAAAATAATTCTGAAAATGTTGATCAAAGGTAAAAGGTTTAAGTCAAGTTAGGATGACTTGAAATCTTAATAGTGTCTTGAAAATGGATAAGGTTCTATAGTTTTTTGATTGTGGAATTCACAGATTTCATACAAATCAATATAAACATGATAAACATAACAGAATATATGTTCTAGTAAGAATTGAAGTCGAAGTTTAAAACGATACAACATATTGACAATCAACGTAATCAATCTTATTTCAAATAAAGCTGAAAGATGTTTATGATCAATCTTATGATAGCTATAATCCTATACTTGAAAATTTACCAAAAATTTTTAAGTTATTAGTGTAAAGAGAAATATCTTTTTGCTTTTATGTTAAGCTTCGTTTTACACTTGTTTTGTTTTTACAAAATTTTACAAAAAATTAAGGGTTCATGGATAATTCTAAACACTTAGGTAAGCATAATCATTTTCATAACAAATCAAATGAATTAATAAAATGAATAAATTTGAAAGGTTGAAAAATTTTAAAATTCAAAGAAAAATGAACTTCTCGCGTGCGAAAAGTTCAAAAGGTGCGAAAAGTTCAAGTGTGCGAGAACTCTGACTTCTCACACGAGAAGTCAAAAGGCTTTAAATGCTACAGTTGTGCGAAAAGCCACTATTCGCACAAAAACTGTGTAAAATTTCACTCTAAAAATTCTAAGTGTTGAAACCTCTTTAAACTTAATAGAAGTGTTCATAGTGGTCGGATATTGATATCCAAGTGTTTGATAAGGTATATTGACATTGTTTGCATAGATTTAAATGTGTTTGATTCTTGACCAGATCTTAAAGGACATATACATCTTAATTGAACAAATTAAACATAATAAACCTTAATAATGAGTTAGATGACACCTACTGAACATGTATTATCGGTTAAAATACTCTGAAAATGGCTCTTTGAAAATTTGAAATTACACAGACTTTTCGCATGCGAAAAGTAATTTGAACTTGAACAGACGCGAGAACTTTCAAATTCACACAAAACTACTCGCGTGAAAAGTAGACTTATCGCGCGAAAAGTTGACTCAGAGACAAACTCAGTTGACTCCTGATGTTGTTGCACGAGAAGTTGACTCAATTTCAGACTCAGATGACATTTGATGTTGTCGCGCGAGTACCTTGAGTTTTCTCACGAGAAGTCTAATATTTCAAAATTTTTCTAAGTGTGAAATTTGTTTCTAAGTCTGAAATTTTCTAAGTATAAAAATTATTTGTGTACTTATCAAGTTTGTTTATTGTTTCAGATGGCGAGACCTATGGTTTTTAAAAAAAACCCTAATGCGGTTGCTTATCTTGGTGAGGTTCCTGATGATAAGCCGTTATTCAGATCGCTGATTGATGGTCTTAAGACATCAAGGATTCACTATGCTATCATAGCTAATCCTACCATATACTCAGACGTTATAGATCAGTTCTAGCAATCAGCTACCAATGAGATAGATAAGGCTGGCGAACCCTGTATATCTGCCACAATCAAAGGCAAAAGGGTTGTTATCACTGCCGAAGTGATTAACAGTGTATTATAATTAGTGTATTATTGTTAGAGGATCAACCCAACGTGCCAGTCAAGATAGATGATGACGTGGCAAAGGAGTGCCTAAAGAGGATGGGATGATCACAGGTATCCATCTCTGGAGAAGAAGTACTTACCTCCTTTTTGGAAGTACTTGTTTCATGTTGTGATCCATTGCCTTAGCAACTTGAAAGCCGACATGGATAGTTTGAGTGCTGTATTTGGATCCTTGCTGATATCTATAATCGATGACTTACCCAACAGCATATCTAAGGCTATATTTGCGGAGATGCAGAAGAACATCATAGCTATATTGGGGAAGAAGTTCATCATGTACCCACATTTCATTCAGCTGATAGTGAATGCTGCACACCTTGAGCTAGGAGTATCTGATTCATCTACCTACATTTTCATGGTGATAAAGAAAGATATCTTCACTTACTTACTGGGAGCAAGGGGGAACGCATGGGATGGTTCTCATTTCTCCAAACTTAAGAGATTTGTGGAAGGTTATCAGGAAGAGGTACCACAGACTGAGGAAGTGGCCACCCAAGGTAAACAAGCTGGCCCTTCGACTTCTATTCTTGAGGATACACCAGGGAGCTTATAGCAAGCGGGTATGTCTATCGATGCTGAGATATCTTCTTGTTTTAGTTCTGGGAGCGAGACAGATAGTGATCAGATTGGGAACATGCCATATGTTCTGCAAGAGCGTCCCAGAGTGCAAGAAACTCCAGCTAAACGCACTGCTGAGGATCGTGATGCTAACTTTATTCCTAAGGATGTATCTACTTCTAAGGGAAGGAAGAAGAGAATGGCTAAAAGAGCGGGTGACAGTCCACATGCGAGGGGTAGAGGACGAGGCGTGTTACGAAAGCGTCGGACCCTAGTGACCACTGTGTTGACAGATGAGGAGGTGACTGTATCTGAGACTCCAGTTACAGTTAGTGAAGCTGCACTAACAGAAACACCAGTGATTGTTACAGAATCAACTACTGTAACATCATTTGCTTTGCCCACTACTACTGATGACGTGTTGAGTACACCCTCAAGAGATCAAGGGAATGAAGAATCTGTTTGTATTGAAGACTTTCTTAACACCCCTCCTGAGCATAGACATGTTGCTAGTGCTTCGACTAGTTCACCTACACTTGTTACACTTGACGAGCGTGTACGTACATTAGAGAGGGACATGTTAGAGAAGACACAGATCATGGATGATATACAATGACAGTTGATTGAGAAGGATGAGAGGATTAAGAGTTTTGAACATCAGCAAAACTTTATATTTAGCTATGTTCAGATTCTGGAGCAGAACTTAAGAGATCTCACTTCACGTGCGCATTTTTCATCGTCACAACAACATGCCACTGAAGTTAGAGAATCAAGTGGACAACAAACTATTAATCCCATAGTTGCTGAGGATCCTATTGACACTACAGAGCATGATGGCATGATGTTGATCTCGTTGTTGTAGAAGGGACAACAGAGACTGTTAATGTTGATCAAGAGTCATCTATCACTGATGATCCTATGACTACTAAGGATCAACCTGTGGTTTTTACTGGAGAGGCGTTTGTAGAGACTGAGCATGATGTTCCTATTTCGAGTCCAGTATATGAGGATGATGGTTTAGATATGTTTTATTATGCATCGAATGATGAAGAAAAGGTTGATGATGATGATGAGGATGATGATAGTGATGAGGGTGATGATAGTAAGAAGGATGATAAGAAGGATGATGGAGATGATGATGACCAAGGAGCTGATTTAGGTTCTATAGCTAGTGCTTCTGGGTCATCAGGTGCTGACAATGTCTCCGAACCAAGTCCCGATGATACCACTGAGTATACACTGTTAGATCCAGCTGTAGAAGAAGCGTATGAGAGAGAGTTTTATACTTTCTAGTAGAAGATCATTGCTGAGGAGTCTGAATAAGACTTTGGAGTGTTTCATGAATTGGATGATGTAAAGCCCTCAACATGATCGATTCCACATATTGTTGCACTTGATAATCAATTAAGATGGATGTGTGCTTGTGTGATATCAACGAACATTAAACAAACTCAATCAAATATTATTAATTAAATGATTACAAAACCAAAGGAGTATACATCTTTTAAGCTTGATCCACCCGAGGTGAGCTCCCCTCGAGTGGCCTATCACATAAGTCTCAGCTCTCTCACCCTCAGAGCACTCTTACAAAATGAACACACATCATGAAATACAAAGAAAAAACATCTATATATACTAA
Organism: Flaveria sonorensis; assembly: GCA_025506505.1. Lineage (NCBI taxonomy): Eukaryota > Viridiplantae > Streptophyta > Magnoliopsida > Asterales > Asteraceae > Flaveria > Flaveria sonorensis. Next base: position 14,002,048 of record CM046423.1, on the reverse strand, counting down.
TTAGATGTTCTCGTGCCAGAACCTTAAGTTCTCGCGCGGCAACTCCAAGTTCTCGCTTGATAAATTCTTCATCAATCATCTTGGCGTTCTCGCATCCTTGTAGTTCTCACATGAATTGAGTTTTTGCTTTTCACTTGATATTGTAATCCATAAAGACTAGGTCCTTACAATTTCCCCCTATGGATTATGATATCAAGTTATGTTTGACTTCAGTCACTCATCAAAATGAATTATCTGTTCCTCGAGTATCTTTCACTTTAGTCTTCCCCCTCAACTGTAACCTCCTCCTAGTGTATAGCTTCATAAAGGATATCATATCTGAATCAAGATTAAACTGTTCTATCTTGATTACTTACAACTTAAGTTGTATTAGGCATATGACAGAGATGTCCAACTTCCATTTTAGATTCCCGACAAACCCGATTCTTCAATTCGATGACAAGATTCTGTGGCGACGAACTAGATCATTTAAAGTATTCTTCCCCTATGTAAGATGTAATAAGCCCATATTTTCAAAGCAAGAATACCAAACAATCTTGATTCTTCACTTAATTAACTGTTTGATCATTGTCCCCATCAGTAAGATAAGATAAGCCCACATTATCATGTTTCAATTCACGAACGTCCCGAATCAAATGTTGTAGATATAGAATCTTGAACTTGTTCAAACATCACAAAAACCCCTGTTTAAGTACCAAACTTCAAATCATCTGACATCCTCTAGATTTGGGCTGAAACACTTGTTCTAAACCTTCATAAACTAACAAATTTTCGCATCTAGACAATGTTCTTGCATTTTTGCAAAGTTTTTGCAAAAATCAAGTTGATAGTAAAAGTTTTCGCGCGAATGATGAAGTTTCGCTTGATGAAGTTTTCGCATATTAGGTAGATGTTCTCGCGTGGGAACTTGATTTTCTAGCGCGACAACTCCAAGTTATCGCAAGAAGAGGTTACCGATGCGAAAATTGCCCATGTTTTCGCAAAAAGCGGTTATTCGTGCGAAAACTTAGTCAAAATCGACTATTTGTGTTTGATTCACTGTTACGATCTCAATTCTTCAATTTTCACCATCATAACATGAATATAGTCAGTGTATTGATGCAGATCATCATTTTAGCAAGTAACAAAGTCAATTATTCATGTGTTCATCTTCGATTTCGTCCATTTTACCTTCGAAATTGAGTCATAACTGACCATAAGCTTCAGGTCTTCAATCTTCATGTTAATGTCTTAATACGGATGATTGCGGAATGAAAATCCATGTATCAAGGGCAACACCTTGCTCTGATACCAAATGTAAAGTCCTGTTCACGATCGATTCCACATTTTGTTGCACTTGATAATCAAATTAAGACGGACGTGTGTTTGTGTGATATCAACAAACATTAAGCAAACTCAATCTAATATTATTAATCAAATTATTACAATACCAAAGGAGTAAACATCATATAACCTCGATCCACCCGAGGTGAGCTCCCCTCGAGTGGCCTATCACACAACTCTCTGCTCTCTCACCCTCAGAGCACTCTTACAAAATGAACACACATTATGAAATACAAAGGAAAAACATCTATATATACTTCTAGATGTTCTCGCGCGAGAACATCAAGTTCTCAAGTTCTCGCGCGGCAACTCCAAGTTCTCGCGCAATAAGTTCTTCATCAATCATCTTGGAGTTCTCGCATCCTTGTACTTCTCGTATGAATTGAGTTTTTGCTTTTCACTTGATATTGTAATCCATAAAGACTAGGTCCTTACATCGATCATATCAAACGAATCTATATGAGTTTAAAATAAAACATTTGTTCGTAAATCAAAGTACAACATAGTTTTCAATGTAATCTGTAACACCCTAGGTAAACCCCATATCAGCCATGGACAAGAGAGATTCCTGGTTCATAAGGAATGTCTGGCCTCTAATATCACCAACGTGTTTTCGACGCATTAGCTGTGGATGAGATGAGAACTCTATAGTTAAGCGTGCTCAGGCGGCAGCAATCAAAGGATGGGTGACCTCCCTAGGAAGTTTTCACCCGGGTAACCAAAAGCAAATCCGTGAGCTCCTCGTGGGCAATAAGGACAATATTGGTGGTACGAGAGGTTGGGTGTTACAAATAGTATCAGAGCCACTTCTGTGTTGTTCGGGATGGTGGGATAAACTATCAAGGATGGTGAGTCCTCGGGGGTGTTTCAGAGGGACACCTTAGGCAAATCCTACATCCATTGATGAGATGGTGGGGCAAACCTCATCAAAGACGATGAGTCCAAAAGGGGGGGTGATTGTAATACTTTAGGCAAATCCTACATCGACTGTAGACAGAAGAGATTCCTGGCTCATAAGGAATGTCTATTATCTAATATCACCAACGTGTTTTGGGTACATTGGCTGTGGATGAGAGGAGAACTCCATAGTTAAGTGTACTCAGGTGGTAGCAATCCAGGGATGGGTGACCTCCCTGGAAAGTTTTCACCCGGGCAACCAAAAGAAAATCTGTGAGCTCCTCATGGGCAAAGCAGACAATATTTGTGGTACGAGGGGTTGGGTGTTACATAATCAATGCGAAGCGTAAACGTTTGTAAAACTATAAATACTAATTGCGCAAAACATGACACCCAATGAAAACTATTAAATGTAAATGTAACTGATTTTTAATGATGGCATTGCATGAACCTCCGAAGTGCAATCCTAGCTTAAACGTGACTGCAACCTGAGAAAACATGCTAAAATATCGGGTGTCACATATCAAGTATTGTTAAGATCAAACATATGACAAAGCATATTGTCCTAATGGAGTTATATACACACATCATGCAATACATATTTTTCCTTTATATTTTAAATATTTCAAATTTGCAATCTTTTGTATGGTATCAAGTAACCTACTCGAAACACGTCTATTAAACATGAGCACTACATTACTAGGGCTTACTTTTCTTAAGCATGTGTTCGATCCTTTGGAATATAGGTATAGTGTGGGGATGAGTAATACGTTTTAAAATTTTGAACTTTTGTAAGGTATTAGGTAGCTTTTGGATACTTGAAATTCTATTAAGAATCAGCACTAGATTACTAGTGCTTACTTTTCTTTAGCATGTGGCGATGACGGACACAATAGAGGAACCGGGAGGAAGGACGTAAATCTTCGTTGTACATTTATCAATTTAAAGATTGTCTTTACATGTCTAGATCGTTAAAAGTGTACGCATGCTTTCTCTTAAAGCCTGGCGAACCTAGAAAGTAATTAAACTGTCGAATGAATAAATTATTATGAAATAAATATACATGATTCATGGAGTGCCATGTAGAATTGTAATAAAAAAAAAAAGTGCTCCAATGATTTTGTGCTACTTTGCCATGTCTATCTCTGTTCTTTGTCATTTGGCTAGCTTCCTTTGACGGATCATCCTTTATTCCCTGCCACGACCTAGAGATGAAGTTGCTTTCCCCACTTCTTGACACCACCATGGTCGGGAGAAGTATCACCGGTTCCAAGGTTCGTCACCATAAAACTCAAAAGCGATAATAGTCCCTTCACCGGTTCATGGCGCTCTTAAGTGTGTGTTTTCAGTGCATGGAAAGTATTGAAATAGATTTCTGGAGATTATTTATTAATCTAAAGCAAACAATCTTCACTTGGGTTTCTTCACTCTGTTTTTCAAAGAGAATTATTGTGTTGATTATCTGTGAACTTTGACTAAGAGTATTTATGGAATTTTGTGTTCTAGACCTTACTTATTGATTCAAAATGAGTTAAAGCACCACTATAATCGTTTTGGATGGAAATTCAAGATTTGAAATTTGATGAAAATGGTGGTTTTGACAACAGTTAACCTAAATTCAGCAAATTAGGATATGGTGTTTTTGGTTGACTATCAGGTGCTCACCTATCATTTTGGAAATGATTTGTTTATTTGTGAGCTAAAACTTTCTCAGACGAGTATAGAGTTTTGAACATTGTATAATTAAATCAGATGGTTTAGCCCAATATCATGGTCAAGTTTCTCAAAATTTGAGTAGCTTTAGTAGCTCTTCTATAGAACAACAAAGATTTTAACTGGCAACGCAAATGGAGACAAGATGATGAGTTTCGCAGGTACTTAGGGAAGCTTGTTTGTAGTGTGAAATGATACTCTGTTGAACATTCTGTACCCCTTTCTTGGCTGATATATAATAAGGTGCAGGGGACAATTTTCATTGCTATATGCAATAAAACATGAATCTGGGAAGCTTTTAACATGTTTGGTCTATCTGTCATTGAACTAAATTTATGAATCAGCCATATGTTCATAAAAGTGCAGGGTCACAACTCACAAGTGTTCCTAATGGTACTGCCCTAATCATCTTCTTTGAACACTATGCATTAGCAGAATTGTGACGCTTCTTCACAAGGAATTTTTGATAGTGTTGCCATTCCTTCAACTGTATGGAAGGTGAGAAAGTTGACGCTTATTTTTTCTGTATATGAATTGATAGAATTTATCAATTTGGCTTCACTAAGTTTGCTTTATATGTTGATTGCAGTTTTTTTATGATGAAATCTTCATAACATTTTCTGTAGAGGCATCTGTACATTTTTCTACATTTATCAAACACAACATCTAAGGTTTAATATGTATTCTTTTATGCTTTCAACTGTTGATATATTATCTTACTACATTTTTCTACATTTATCAAACATAACATCTAAGGTTTAATATGTATTCTTTTATGCTTTCAACTGTTGATATATTATCTTCGAAGTGATAAGGGGCTTTGGTCATCGGAAATGGCTAAGAGGAGATCTCGATACAAGCAGTTAAAAAAGGAACTTTTGATCAATCTGGTAATTTTCATTAACGCAAAAATCCCTGATGCACATGCTATGTTCCTTCAAAGCATGCTAAAACTTAGCAACCTTCATGATGCTAAATGCTTAAAGTCTTATAGGTTAGCTTGATTGTTGGTACATTTAAATAGTGTTTTAACTTTTAAGGCTTCTCATTGGCTAGCTAATTTTTTTTCTTAGTTTATGAGACACCATTTAGGAGTTTGTAAATTAAGTTACAGTTAATATATATTCTCTATCTTTCATAAAATTGCCAATCAAGCCCTTCATATAACCCATCACAAGATGTTGCATGTACGTTGAGTGTACTTGAGTATAATAAAAACCGAAAGTATAAGGCCTAAAAATGTTACCTATTTGAACATAAATTTTCTGATTGGTTTTTTATAACTTCCTTGCATACAAAAAAAGTTCATACAGTTATATTTAAAGTGAAAATATCTCATTGGTTTTTCACAAATACAAAATTTGTTTATATCAACAAAATCTCTTGCCATGAAAGAAACGTACGGAGAAGAAACATACCCAAAAAAGGCCCGGCACTTGATAACATCAAGCGTGTAAGAATAAATTCTTATAATGATTAGAATACTAGCGTGAAAGTGATGACAAGTTTTAAAAAGTTAGCATATAAGATTTCTCAGGTTCAATTTTCGATTACTCCTAATTCACAAGAGACGGTGTAAATTTTATGGTACTTAATATCAGTAGTTTCATATTAATTTATAGGTTGTTTTCATGGATATCTGTAATCTTGGTAAAACTTCAATCCATCCCGCAGCAACGCGCGCGCCAATTTCTCGTTTAAATCATATTTTGACCTTCCTCTTTTTTAAGTTTTTTTAATATCAATTGTCCTACGAGAATCCCATACTCTCGGGTCAGATCGGATTTTTTCTATTTTTATATTTAGTTTATAATTATTTTGGATTTGAATGAGTTTAACGGATGGGTTGAATGATTAATTGAAGTGTTGGACATAAGATTATTGTTGATTTTTATATATAACTATACATACACATGTAAAATACTTATATTAAATTAGATATATAACCATATATATATAATGTTATATATATATTTACGACGTCATTCGGTTCTTAAATCCGGTCCGACTAGTCTGACCACTCGACCAATAAAGTTATTGGTTCGTCGTCCTATCCGGTTCCGAAAAGATTGCTCTCACTCTCTTTCTTAAATATTTTAGTTAATTTATCAACTTTTATGGTAAATAATCTTGTTATTTTAAGTCACATTTGATCAGTCTTTCGATTTAATAGATTGTTGTTAAACAAGTGTATATAAGTTGTGAATGTGGAGTCTTAGTTGATGTTTTTGAGAGAGAGAAACAAAAACAATAATAAGATATATACATTGCTGCAAATAGACTTGAACTTGAGGAGTTCGAGCTCCCAAATTTGTTTATCAAGAACATTTGAAAAGGGGTAATCGAAGATAAATGAGATTTCATGGTTTATCAATAACAACACAAACAAAAACGATCATGAAATTTCATGGAACTCTCAATAAACAACCTTATCTTTCTCAATGAATAATCGTAAGATTTGCTTACGTCATATCCTCCACAGACCCTACCAATAGATTTATCGTATGTGAGATTTACTGGGTAGTGTTGTTGTACTCTTATAGTCACATCAATGGAAGTTAAAAGCTTCACATAAATCAGCCACAATAATCAGATTAGTTGTTAATTTGTCAACCATATCTTTCAAACATGTAAGATCGACACAAATCAACTAATTTAACTCCAAGAAAACCCTAGGTTTTTGGGCTAAAGTACTCAATCATTGCACACACAAATCAGAAAAGTGTGATGCTTATTTTGGGATTTTGAATTTTATGACAGAGACGCAACCGGCAAAATGGAATGCTCAATCTTCATCCGCTGGCCGGCAAACCGGAAAAATTCTTCTAGAAGTTGACCATAAGTTTATTTAATCATTTAAGCCCCCATGTAGCCGAATACCATATCACCGAGTTTATTCCACTCAAAAATTGAAGATGACGGATAACCTTTTTTTTCTTTTTACGCAATACACACTCACATATTCTAGTTATAATTATAAATAAAGGTCATCATCATGATTTGCTCTTTCCCCTTGTAGGGAGACAATGCTGATTAGAAAGATAATATAGTTTTTTAGGGACACCAAGGTTGAATAATCTGTGTTTTTCTTCAAGTTTTTCTTTCCAACTTTCACACAGGTTTCTTTCCAAGTGTGGGTTGATATAGGTTTAAGTTGTGGTGTTTAGTTTCTTTTGAGTGTATATGTATGCACACATATTTTTACCAAAAGATTTATGATATAAAAAGGTATGAACATGTAGCACATGAGTAAAATAGAACATGAAAAGGAGATGGAAAAAGAGAAATCATAACATTTCGTTTTATTAGATAAAGAGAGTTTGAATTAGAACGAAACCTATTAAATATATAACAACTACTTTACTTACGCATGAAACATATATTCATTGGTCAATGAATTATTTCCCGAATATAAACTATAACGTCTTCACTAATGAATAAAGGTGAAGATGGATACACTATTTCAGAAGCTACAGTATATTTATTGCTAGATACATGTTGTTATAATATCTTTGTTTATAACAAATTTTAATTCACGCCTCTAGTATACTTATTGTTAGATACATGTAGTTATAAGTAACTTTAAAATTATAATGGTATAATGTAATCGAAAGCAGTACTAATGGTGGAGAACAAATGTTACGGAACCATAACAAGTTGAGCACGGTCTTAATAAAAATATTAAATTGTATAAATGATCCTTGTTGTTTGTGTTAAATTTTGGATATGGTCTTTACATCTTAAAAGATATAATCCCTAACAATCATGTGTGCTTTCATAATTGGACCAAAAAGTTAACAAGAGTTAATTTTTATGTTAAATCCATATAAATTTATCATTTTACCCTTATTATTGAAAAATAAGACTTATACAAACCCTCATACCATAAAGATGAATCGAAGACAATTAAGCATTTGGGATCACCAAAATTGTTATTTAATCCAACCAAAAGTTCACTTCACACTTTCCAATGGTATTCACACCCCAATTGCTCCCTCTAGAAATCTAATGCAGTTTATTTATCAACATACACATTGCCTTGATGTAAGTCCTTATTTTCACACAACCTAATAGTTGGATTTAAACATCAGAAATTCATAATTTTTAAAATTTAAACACTCATCTTCATAGCAGCAAAAATTAGCTGTCAATAGATGGGTCATTTTCTATAACTATTACAACTAAACCATAATTAAAGTACTATTTATTAGAATATCAGTCTTAAACTCAGCAACATAACTTTACATCCATACCAAGCTATTAGTCTTTATTTTATCATATTCATATTTGTCAAGCTTATATGCACACAAAAGTCAGTTTTGCTATGTGAGTTCTAGGTTTAAAACTTTAAAGAAAACTCTTTGGGATATTCGCTAACTGAAAGCTTATAACTTTAAACAACTTTAAAGTATCAATACATTATACATACTATTCTTTATCATTTTGCATAAAGTTTACATAAATTTTCATACTTTAGTACTATACTCTTTCATTTACTTTATATTTATCTTTTCATAAATACCTTCAGCTAGTCAAGTACCGAGCTCATATCAGGGTTAAGCATACACTAGATATGACTCGTGTCATGTGTACTTGCACAAGGCAAGGCCACTATCATTTTGAGTGTACATAGTACAACTTCTTTCAGATAAGAATACAACGAATGCAACGAATTCAAAATCCTATTAATGCTTGCAAGACTCTTGTTGTGACATCCGGTAATTTTCCGTTACCAAACTCCATTAGTCTAGTTAAGTCTTGCATACACGTGTCGTGAGCACACACTAGTTGTCGTTGAACGTTGATGACTTAATAATAATTAACTATGATTATCATATAATAATTTGATTAATAATGTTGATTATTAGTTTGTGGTTATGTGATTCATGAATTTAAATATTATTTGTGAATTTTATTTGATAACGTGACAACGTGTAATATTTATTTTATTAGTTTTGTCATTAGTTGAAAATGTATATGATTATTATTATTGATTAATAATTTTATGTTTGTAGTTAAAAATTGTTAAAAAGTGTTAAAAAGGCTAATTTTTATAAAATGTGTTTAAGGGGAGTTTATTTTGTAATTACCAATAAACTTAATATTACCAAAATCAAAACCCTAATCCCCTCCCACACCCCCACTTGCGGCCGAGCACCCCCAACCCCCATTCCTTGCGATTTTTTATCAATAACAACAATCGTCCATCGATTTTGATTAGTTCCGGCCAAGTGATTCCAACGTGTAGCATGTGTCAATTCTTGATCATTACACGATTAAAGGTAACATTTTGATTAGTTTTCCATAGTTTTGATTCATGAAGAACACTAGTTGGATTTGGGCATGTTATCATGAAATTGATGATGGTTTGATGATGATATGATGTTAGTTATGTTATATGAATGTTAATCTATGTGGATTATGCAAGAAATTCATAAATTTGATGTGTTGTTCATACCTTGCTATAAGTAAAAACTTTTATGTATGAGATTTGGGAATTATGATGAATTGTTGATGCTTATCATGTTTAGATGATTGTTGTAAACTTGATTAGGTATAAAGTTGATGATTTATGAATGAATTGAGCGTTAGATGGATTTTGGGTGCTGCTTTCCTGAAAGGAAAACTTTATTCATGTAGATCATTGAATATTGTGAATTGGACATGTGCATGATGTTAGGATCATGTTAGAATGCTTGTTGATGATGTCTAATATGGTAGATTGCATTGATTAAGCTGTATGGATGCTTGAAGCACTACTTGGGAAATTTAGGTTCTTATGGAATACTACATGATGATGGAATATGTTAGGAGATTATGGAATCATGATTGGGATTATAATAGATCATTGTTGTGTATGTTAGTTGGTATGAATCTTGTTGGGAAGTGTGATAATGCGTCATACACGCGTGCGAATCTGAGGCCCCTACTTAGTACGATTGGCAGGGTTTAGGATGTGAAGTCGTGAGTGGCTTCACATGGCAAGTAGTGTATGATTAGACTCCATGTATGATTTATTACTTGTGATGTAATTATAATTGTATTGAGCATGATTGATTGATTGAGATTTGTATATGTGTATGATAATCTATGTTGGTATGATGATCTTGATAGAACCTAAGATTGATGACATGGCATACGTGAATAACTTGTATAATTATCATGGGTTGTTATCCTTGATCGAACAAAATTTCTATTAACATGTCACCAACGGGTCAAACGGGTCAACTAGGTCAAATAAGTCTTTGTTTTCCAAAGCCCTTTGGTCAACGTGTTTATTGAGCACTTAGGGTTGTTGAACTTTCTGGTTACACGTACTTATGTACTCTCGTGTTCTAAGTAACCTTTGATGGGTTGTCTTTCCATTCACTGTAGCTTTGTATTATTCTGTTTGTTGACGCACCAGGTGAGTTCATGCCCTACTTTTAAACACTCTCTTTTTGGGGGAGATAACATACTCTTTACTAACGCTTTATTATTGTAAGTTGTGTATAGTGTAACATAGTGTGTTATACCTTGAAAGCCCTTATACTTTTGGATCGTTAATAATGGTAATTAGCGGGAAATTTTAGGTAGTACTACTGGGTTTGACAAGCCCCACCCGTGTGACTCGAGATCAAACGGGTGCAATATTGTCCTAACACAAACATAGTCATGACCTGGTATGTCGTGACAGGAGGCAAACAAATGAAACACAGTCAGCTTCGATCGTGAAATTACTATGGTTATTACTTATGAATATAGACTAGCTATCTATTTCAATGCACTTTTTATGTTTTACAACTGTCACTAATTATGTTAAACGCAAACACTTAAACTCACCAACATTGTGTTGACTCTTTTAGTATGCTATTCTCAGGTTGAGGTTAGCCGTAGCGCCTAGGAGCACTCACGGGTCTGCATGCATTAGAACAAACATTGTTTTGTATTTGGGATATAATATGTATTTTGTTTTAAATAATAGTTTGGCACGTGTTTGCGCATTTTACATTTCATTACTTTGGGTTTGACTTATTTACAAAATGCTTCCACACAGTTTTAAACTCTAGATTAGTTTTGAATGTTTCATATAGTGTCGTTCTGAGTAACTAATGACTTAGATCCAGGTATGTTCACACCCCTCATGGTAAAACCCCGCACGTGAAAATTGAGGGTGTGACACTTGTACTTTGATTTCATATGTGAACTATAATATTTCAGACCCATTTACTTTCTTTAATTACTCTTATCTTACGTTATCACTTTACACAAGAATAATTATTCTTACATACTTTCCTATTCATTAACACTTTATCATAACCATGGTGATACATTGCAATTCATTATACATAGCACATCATCATCATCAAGTTTCCATAAATAGTATGCTATCTATGGTTCTATATTGTACATCATTTACTCAATCAATATACATTACTTTAGTATCTATCATCAATGAGGATGACCTTAACTTGGGTGATGTGGATGGCTTTGGCTTGGGTGATACGAATAAACTATCTTGATGCATGCAATATTATGGGTTAACGTGGATGAACTACAAGTTCATTCGCATAAGATCATACTTAGATAAATCTAAGTATCAATACGAATAACTATCAATGCGACACAATACGTGATACGGGTGAACTATAAACTCATCCGCATTGAAGCATAGTTAATGCGGACAATACTAACTCATTCATATTAGAACACTTAGTAAATCTGAGTGTTGATACGGGTGACTAATGCCAATGCTTGTGGTGATGATTCACTCACATCAGCCTATGCCCCTTAACATAACAATAAACATCCATACTATCATAAACCCTAGTCTAGGGTTTATGCAACATCATCTTTCCTCATATCAGCTTTATAAACATATAAAAAAAGTTATCTGTACTACTATAAATTATTTAAACTTTATCAAATCATTGATAGTATGCATAGTAGCCCCTAAATACATAAAACAAGTAGAAATGAAAATCTAGAACTCACCTTGTCACATAGAACCAGATGAAAACTCTAACCCGAAGAGTATGAACCGAGATCTACATCACCACACGTAAAGGTGTTAATTTTATCTATCAAAATGGTTTTATAAACATCCAATAACATAGATGCAACTTACGTTTACTTGAACATTCATATTTCTCTCTCTAGAACTGTAACTTTCTCTTTCTAGCTCTTTTTGAAACCTTTGACTACAAGAAAAAAACTTGATACGGCCACCTTTCTATTTATAAGGGATTTTAGGTATTAAACTTTTGTTACCCATCTTTAGCCCTTGTTTTTTTTTAAATGTAAAGCCCCCTCCCCCCACTTTAATTTTCTCTAACCTGTAAAACCAAATTTCAAGGTGTCACACTTGGGTAGAGGAAACCATGAAGTGTGCCACAATCTCTAATCCCTAAATTCGAACCCTCTTCAAAGAGGTTAAACCCAAATTAGAACTTCCACTTGTCACAATCCCATTATCTACATTTGAAGAATGTCGAGTGAGAAGCGAAAGGAAAAAAATCAAAAGTTGAATGTGAATAAGTGGAATGAAATCCCCTAATTGTCTTCATGTTTCCAAATCATATTCACGATTTACCCTTCCCAATTGAAAGTATCAAACTAACCAATTAATGTCTTTGAATCCTTTTAATCTCAGAAGCCAATTATTTAATTACCTCTAAGGAACACCTAAATGTTTAACCTCAAGCGTATTAATCTATATATATGTATTTGTACATGAAGATTTATACACCATAACCTAACGTGTTTGATAAAATAATTAAAATGCTCTCCCCTTTAAGAATAATAAAAGAATACATGTCAAGCCTAAAAAATATTTTTTTTAGAATTTTTAGACCATTTCTATTTAGACATTTTCTTTTATTTTTTATATAATTTTTTTATTTTATTAAATCCGGTTTTACATCTTTTTATAGAAAGGGTCTGGAACCTTTTTTCTTTAAGATTACTTTATAAAAACAGATATCTTTTAAGGTAAATATATAGTTTTAAAACTAATTTTTAAGAGGAAATTTCTCAGACATGTAAATATGGGGTTGGGAGTTGGGGGATGGGGTGCGGTCCCGGCTGAAAAACAGATAGATAGACACGATTAATATGATACATATTTTTCGAAACACGGTCGTATATTTGTTGTTTTTATAGAAAAAAGAAGTTTTAAGGGATGTGTGTTTAACTTAACCCTGCAGTTGCAGACATTAGTTTATATGTTTGATTTTATGAAACCTAGAAGACACATGAACACTTACTTTATTAAAAGTGGCAAGATATTAAATTGTTAGTGGTGGCGACGTCATCTTTTATACTTTGCCGTGAATGAACTTCTTATCCCTAATCATTTGAATAATCAATAAACTTAAAAGTCAAATAAATATACTTAAATTTATTGTCAAAGTTCACTTTAGGCACCGCCTTCTATTTCTTAATTAAAAGCTTTATGGAGTTATTCGGATTGGATAGTGTTGGATTAATGCTTGCACCATCATTAGTAACTAATGAAACTTGTTCATTACTTTGATGCTTTTTAAAAGATATTAAACTTAAATTATCACAAAATACTAATCAAGTTTCAATTATATCACTCATGCATATTTTACTCAAATTAGATCATTAAACATCAAGTCATCATCAAATTGTTTTGTGTTAAGAAAGAAACGGATAAGAAGATGTGGGGGTCATGATTTCTAATATATGTAATTATATTATAAAATTTAAAAATAAAGTATGTTGATTATATAAAAAAAATATAAAATACTTAAAATCCACATCACCACTCCATACCAACATAAAAAGAAAAAGAAAAAAATACTTCCTAATTGAAACAAAAAAACGTACCAAAAAAATATGTTAAACATTTAATTTAAATTAACATGAAAGCAAAGTAACTTAATTGAAAAAAAAATTAAACTCGAGTGTCTAATTAAAACACTTTTGAAACTTTGTTACTATTTAGTAAAGTTAACCCTTATTTTTAGTTCAAAAGGTTTTAGTAACCACTTTGAGGTTAAAAGGTACGTGATATTATATTAAGAGGTGTAGATATTTCTTTATTAGTTTCCCCAACATTTTGAAATAGTTACTACATTTTAGAGATGATTGCATGATAAAACTTGATAAAGCTTTTAATGTTTCTAAATGTAACCCTCTTATTTTGTTTACTTTTTGCAACCATGTTTAATTCTTTGCATCAATGTCAAAGAGGATGGAAACTACCGAGGATCAGGTTTGTGTTGGATCCGCAAGGCAAAGAAAACAACATGAGCCTCACCATGGGCGGAAAAGAAGTCTCCTTGCAGCCATCCTCCGGTGAAATAAGTATGGGTATATAAGAATGGAAATAAGAAGTCAAAAAGTTTAGAGTGAGAGAGAGATTTGGTATATGGTGTTTACCTAATTTGAAGAGTGGTATATGTAGTGTTACTATCCTAAGACTTTGGGGCTTGGTTATATTTTAGGTAGCCTATAGTAAAACATCTGAGTATCAACTCTCTTAGACAGCGTGTTCTATACCTTCTTGGTGTAAAGGGTTTCAAACACAACAGTAATGCTTGTTGTCTTTATAATTGACTTTAGACTTAATGTTTGCGTTCTTCTCAATGTGTTATTGTCTTCTTCAGAGTTTTTAGTCATGCTTTTTGTTGTCTTTTGTCCTGCCTGTATTCCTTGCAACCAATGAGCTTCTTCCTTCGTCATAAAGCTTCCTTCTTTCCTTTGTTTCTATTTTGAAATTCCTAAGTGTTCCACCCACATTTTACCCCTTTCCTTTTTAAGTCGCTGCTGGTATCCATGGCCTTATTTTAGCAGCGACTAAAGATATTCCTTCTTTTTACCTATGCCCAACTTATTTAATCTCATATGTCCTTATCCTTATTCACGAGAACTTGATGCTTAAGCTTTGTCTGAGTATGTCCTTACTAGAGTTGCAGTTATGGTTATTACCTGCCACTCACTTTATTTATTTCATGCGTTATTTTCTTATGTTATAAGATTTGGTCTAATGTCGATTATGATAATACCAATTTGTATTGTATTTAGGGTGGTACCCCATCATGTCCCCAGTCTAATGTTGTAGTTCTATAATGATATTAGATTAGAGTTTTTTCTCCATCCTTTTTTATTTTCAAGAGTGTGTGGTCACATGTTAGGAGTTATTGATTGCTTTTTGTCTTGCTAGAATTATACCTGATCTTACCTACCTCGTAGGGTTCACATACCAATTGGGCTTTGGTTGTAGTGCGTCCTATAGCCGTAGGCTTGAAACTACCACTATATGGGGCTGTTTCTCGAGAATAGGCATAACTTTTTGTCAGCCTCCTTTCAAACTTTCTCTATTGATAGCCCTCTTCTCCCATTAGGATTTTAGTGTTTCAAAAGATTCATTTTCAAGATTCCTTCTCTTCCACCGGATTATAGAGTGTAGGAGTGATATGCTTCTTCGAGAATCTATTAGTGCACTAAATTACCAAAATATCTTTGTTTCTTGTTGGGGTATAAGTCATGGCCTAAGCTTTCCCGTCCCTTCCTCTAGTGCGACGGTGAGGAGTTTCCCATCGGACATGATCGTGCTCTATACTACATTCTTTAATTTTTCTAATTTTCATCTCCTATTAGTCGATTCTTGTGTGTTATTTTGCATTATTACACCATCCATTTGCCACAGGTGATCCTTTAGGTTTAACTAACATAATTATTTTGTAATCTGTTGTTGTGCTATCCTAGTGGAGCCTAGTATAAACTTTATTAAAGTCTTTCTACAAACATACTCATCATAGTGGCACGGTAACTTTTGAGAAAAAGAAAGCGCCATGAACCTCTATTACCTCCAATACTCTTACGAATTTGAAGCATTAGAAGGACCTTTATTTGTATCTTTTCGTGTGGCCCTTTCAAAATGCATTGGTTGAAACCTAGTGAGAAGACTAAGGATCCTATTCCTAACAAAAATAATATGATATGTCTACTTATGATTCTTTAAAATTCAAACTTACAGCACTTTAACCTTTTTCGAAGCATTTTCTGGTGATAAGTAGTAGCAAGAAGTGGGTAGAGCCTAATCTAGTTGCTTGATGCAACTTTTATGGTAAACAAAGTTGCATTAGAATCAAATGCAACTTAATTGAAATATATTTCATCTATAAAGTTGCATTAGCCTTATTTTCTAGTAGTTCACGACATTTGTCACACCCCAATCCACGAGCGCGACCAGTTGTATCAATCACATAACAATACATATGGGGAGACTTATATTCAAGACCACCAAAACTAGACTGAATTAAAACTTTAACAGTTTATACAAGAAAATCAAAGCACCTATTGCGTTCACTTTACAAATACAAAACAAAGCATTGCATAGGAAGATTTAATCCAATCATGATCTCCTATTTGAAGACCTTATTCATCCATAAACACTAAGTCTTTTTGACCTACTTAGTGCCTCCTTGCGCCTCCTGAACCTGCATCACAATCTAAAAGATGTCAATAATGATGTTGTTAGTGAATCATAACTAGAGACTAAAAACAATTAGACAAAAACCATGTGTGTGCATGCAAATTTTTATCAAATCAAATCTCACTAACTCACTAGCACCCTCACATATAGGAAAGTGTCCATCAACATATATGCCGCTCTAGGTTTCACAACAAGATGGTGGATACGTTAACTGCTACCAGGCCGACCAAATCCCGACATGCACAACATACGAGTAGTAGACAGCCCTAAGGATTCTACACTCTTGAATAGCAGATAGTCTTAAAGATCCTGCACTCTCGGGTAACAGACATGCCTAAGGATATTCACACCTGACCAATCCTAGAGAATTGCAACCCTGGTGATTAGTGACTTAGTCCAGAGTCCATCCTCCTACCTAGATGGATCCAACTTGTTCACATGTTCCCAAAGGTGATCGGTAACTCAGTCCAGAGTCCATCCCTTCACCTTAATGATTTGCCCATGACCGTAGTGACCAACATATATGCCATTCTATCGGGGATAATTTAATTTACCATCACACACAAAAAACTAAAGTATTTTCATCAAATCCTTTTAAGAAACATGGATACAGCCTTAGAAACATTTATGAAAATAGGACAGCTAGACTCACACATTGAGCTATATGATCATGTCTTTACATTGATCGGTGAGTTCCATAAGCATCTTCAAACCTGTAACAATTAATCTTTACATCAAGACATTAACTCAATTTTTGTGAAGCCCCTCGAGTCATCCCACCTAATATAATCAACCCGATCTGCCCTAGTCACATCTATAACCTCGAGCTAGAATCTTCCCCACTTAAGTCAATAAATCTATCACAGCACGAACACACGTCAAAGAGTTAGGGTTCATGCACATGCCTAACATAATGACTAGACGGACTTACCCACCACATGAAATCCATATTGCATAAATCCCCATGACTTCCTCATGGTTACAAAATGAAGCTTCATTACCCATTTCATACTTATATCGGACCTTGTCTCATTAAATATCCATTTATCCAAAAGTGGTCATTTTCCTTATCATATTATTAGTATGTATCCTAACCACTTACACCCCTTTAGTTATTTCAAAAATCTTAATTTCTTGGAAAATTTCCATTTTAAGTCATTCCATTCTCATTTGTGACTCATGTATTCGTACATTGAGCCATCCATTAAGCCTAGGGGTCACAAAATTTGTGAATGAATAGGGTGATTCTGTATTCGTTTGTTTGAGTAAGCACAAATATATTGAGTGTACCGGTAAAGAGGTTACAAATTCATTTACTCTACATCGCAATATGGCTAGGGTTATTTTTTAGAATAGTACCGCCGTCAGACTCATCGTGAGAACCCCAAGTCGCGATCGAGGAACCTTCTTTCTCACCAACAATGGTTGACATAGTGATAGTCTTATAACATCAAGTGGAGGGACTCCTACCCCTTCAAAAGTATCCATATTAGCTTTATTTTTACCCAAACACACTGGTATACAACCGTCCAACCACATCCAATCGTAGTTTCCAAGCTGGTATTCTCCCTTTCTTGAAGTGGTTCAAATTTCTCAATAACAACCTTTTTATAGATGATGCATTGTAAAAACACATATAATGCATATCATACCACATTTTAATTTGTTTTTAATTTTTTTATTAGATGTGTTGTTTTTTATTCCTTTGTGGTTTCTAGTGTGTAAATGAAATATTATTATTTATGGGGATTCCACTATCCATACAAACAAACTCTAAAAATTCTAACAATGAGTTCGCTCGCATGGCAAACGAATCCTGAGGTTTGCTCTTATGACAAGCATGTTTCCTGATGACTAGATGAAGATGTGGGGTGGCATGGTAACCGGATGAAGGTGGTAATATGGTGTAATCTTGAGTCCTCTACTCAAAGAAATGGATTCACTTGAGCTTGCTAGTCAAGGGTGCAGGCTCTGTTCTTGTCACATTTCCTTTTTTTAGTCCACTTGTATGGGTAGCGGACCCTCCATAAACAACTATTATTTCATATAACCACTGGAGACCACTAAACAATTAAAAAACACTATTTATTTAAAAAAATACTTAGTATTAATACAAATTCATTAGATTGTGGTCCTTATGTGATTATATGTTGAATTTGTAGACATATGTGGATTCACTTGAGCTTGCTAGTCAAGGGTGCAGGCCTTAAATGAACATTCCTACCTGGGCATGTATTGAACCGCCGTTAGAGAATTTGGGCATGTATTGAACCACCATCAGAGAATTTGGAAATGTTAACCATTGTTAATTGCATGATCCAAGAACATTCCTACCTGAAATTATTAGTTTCTGGAATCACCAAGTAAAATTACTTTCTTTTTTTTTTTGGTCAACTATTTTACCAATGGGTCGAGGCCAAACCTCTAGCTACAATCATATCGGTTCACATAAAGAACTTTCTGCGTGCAAGAACAATCAGTAGATTTGGTATACCAATATTACCACTCAGTGACAATGGAAAAAATTTTCTTGATAAAACTTGTTGGAATTGTCTACAAGATGTAGGGATGGTAGTCAAATCCACTCCCGATGAGAATACCCAAAACACGAGACATATAGGATGGTTTGGGGTTGGATTACCGAGTTTGGAACCTGGTATAGGAATATTATTATTTGTAACCTCCCAAAAGTTTTTGTAAAGTTATTTAAGAAGGAATATAGGTGGGAGATCTCGACTTAAATTACAAGCAATGGACTAAATGTTGATTTTCAATATATGAAATTCTTGCTATGAAAACCTTGTAGAGAGAGAGAGAAAGAGAGCTCTCGGGTAGAGCGAGAAAGTCAAGAAAGGAGCTGAAAAGTAATCAATTTCTTTATTTTCACAATTGATTCTTTAGTAAATAAGAACATACAAGTGTATTGAACAAGTTTCTAGTGTTAAAATTTGGATTTTTATATGTGCATGCTTAGATCTTGTTGAAAAAGAAGCTTTTCTAGGGTTTGTGCAAGTTCTTCACATGGTGAGTTATAAATCCCCCCCCCCCCCCTCTCTCTATGTCTCTCTCTTTAAGCTTTTCAATGTTTAAACATGTTTTACACTAAGATCTATAGTTTTTAAATTTAATGTTACCACCTTTATTTCTTGGGTTCATGTTATGCTATTCCATTCTTATGTTCAAAGTCTATGTAATTATCTTAAAAGGAAAACAATGGTTTAACTTTGCATGATTTCCAAGGAGCAAACATTCTAGAATCACTGTTTCTCAAATTTGTTGTTACCCGTATTAGCACCTGTACATCGTAACCTTGCTCACTGAAGGTGAACTGTTACCCACATCGTATACCCTTACATGTATCACCTTATTCATCCACATTGACTACTTTGATGTTCTAAGCATGCCCTAATACGGATGAGTATAGTGTTACCTGCATTGCCTTGTTTATCGACATCATCTACTTAGATCTTCTAAGTATGTCCTGATGTGGATGAGTATATTTTTACCCGCATCGCCTACATTTTCCTGCATTGAGTATGATGACCCGCATCCAACACTTAGCCGGTGAGCCTTTGTTATCTGCATTTAGTGTTACTTGTACTGAAGTTACCCATTCGTATTGCCCATTCTCACTCGCGTCAACCAATTGTTACCCTGTTACATTCATGGACCTGATGAATCGGGTGTGATGCCTGATATTACACAAATCCTTGATTGTGTTTATCAACAACATACTGATCTACTCAAGGAATGAAGATGATCATGCTTGTCATATGCGGGAGGTTCTAGAAACCTTAAGGAAAGAGAATTTGAATGCTAAATTCTCGAACTATGATTTCTTGTTATGAGAAGTGCAATTCTATGTCATGTCATTAGCCAAGATGGAATCTTTGTAGATCCAGTGAAGATAGAAGTTGTTACTCCATGAGATTCTCCAAATAAACCCTTAAAAATCTAAAGTTTTCTGGGATTAATAGGGGTATTAACATAGGTTTATTCAAGATTTCTCAAAGACTGTGTCACCTCTATAGAAGTTAACTCGAAAGGAGGTGAAGTTTGAATGGAGAAAAGCCTAAGAGAAAGCATTTCAAGAACTGAAAAAGAGGTTGACTCATGAGGCAAGTTATCGTACTCATGATTTGGAACTTGTCGTTGTAGTGTTTGCTATTAAAATATGGATGCACTATTTATATAGTGCCAAATGCATGATCTTCATAAATCATAAGAGTTTTAAAATATTTCTTCGAACAAAATTTAAATATGAGGCAACAACTCTAGTTGGAACTAATAAAAGATTATGATTGTGAGATGCACTATCACCCGAGTAAAGCTACTTGGTAGCTGACACCCTAAGCTGCAAGTAAAGGCATGAACCGATCCGGCGAAGGTCTTGACAAATAATAGTAATGCCTGGTGTAATGGACCAGGTATGTAATGCCTAGGAGGAGGCATTGAAATATGAGTATATCATCATGAAAAAATAACAGGATAGGTTTTGGGTCCGGAAGAGAACACTTATAACGTCAAAACCAGATCGGACAGTTATGGATTCCTTCTTATAGAGACCTCAAAATAAAATTATTAGATGAAGCTCAAAAGACAATTACTCAATTCATCTGGGCACCACAAGAATGTATCAAGATCTAAAAAGAATGATTGGTGTCTTGGGATGAGGAATGATGTAGTTCATAATGTAGGTAAATGTTTATCATGCATACAAATCAAAGCAGAGTATCAAAACCATACAAGACTATCCAACCCATTTATATACCTGAGTGAAAATAGGAACATTTGACGATGGACTTCATAACCAAGTTGTCACGCATGGCTAAAGGTTATGATGCAATATGGGTAACCGTTGACCGGTTAACCAAGAGTTCTTATTTCTTACCTATACGTAAAACCTTTACATGTAAAAGGGTAGCTAAGCTTCATTAAAGATACCATAGCACGTCTACCTATCTCCATAGTCTCAGATAGGGATACACGATTCACTTTAATGTTTTGGAAAATATTTTAGGATTCTATGAGAACAAGATTACACAGTAGTACAGCTTATCACTCAAAGACCGAAGGACAATCAAAAAGAACAATTCAGACACTAAAAGACATGGTGCAAGCATTTATCATTGATTTTGGTGGCAATTGGGATGATCACTTGCCACTTGCAGAGTTCTCTTACAACAACAGCTTTCATGTAAGTATTGGTATGTCTCTCTATGAGATGTTGTATGGAAAAGGTATAGGACACCTATATGTAAGGTGACACCGGTGAAAGGAGATTAGAAGGGCTAGAAATGGTGGCGGGCATAACAGAAAAGCTAGTAAAGATCAAAGCCTTCATGAAAGCTACCAAAGATATACAAAAGTCTTATGTAGATAGATAATTCAAATCGATTGTGTTCAATGTTGGTAATAGACCTACACTGAAAGTCTCACCATGGAATGGAATATGTTTTCAAAAACCAGGAAGCTCAGTTCTTGGTATATAGGACCCTTCAAGATCGAAGGTAGAGTTAGGCTGGTTGCTTACAGGTTGAATTGCCAGCCGAGCTTAGTGGGGTTCATCCTACTTTTCATGTGTCACGCATATGAGAATGTCTAGCAAAAGAAGATTCTCATGTATCTCTTGACAATATTGAGATTGATGATAAATTGAACTATGTTGAGGAGGGAATACCCATATTGGATCAACAGGAGAGGTTAAGAAATAAAATGGTCAAGATGGTTAAACTTTAATGGAAGCATAGGAAAGGATTAGAAGTAACTTGGGCTCCTAACGACGAGATGAAACAAAACATTATCCTTAATTGTTTAAAAAATAATAGGTTTTAGGGACAAAACCTAAATAAGGGTGATGGACTTGCAACATCTTGAAATTTTGATAAAATTCTCTAAAAAGGAATATAGGGGGAGATTTAGACTAAATTAAAGGCAATGGCTAAAGGTGGGTTTTCAATATAATTAAGCTCTACCATGAATCAAAGGTTGAAGGTCGAAGGTTACTGGTGATGATTTTTTGGGTTCTAATGGAAGAAATGTAAGGTTGAAGGTCGAAGGTTGATGTCAACGATTTTGTTATGATGGAACAATTGAAGGTTGAAAGTCAAAGGTTACATGCGATGATTTTGTTGGGTTATGATAGAATGAATCGAAGGTGGTAAGGCAATGATTTGTTGGGTTATGGTGGAACGAATCTATTTCAACTCATCTTCAATGGATGACTCGATGGAAAAAAAATTGTTTGGGTTCTATTTTTTATCAATCAATGGAAGAAACTTTGACTAGTTTCTTTAGATTTTGATCTTCACATGTGGTTCTTCTTGATGATGGAAGATAGGGAAGTTTAGTAGTTCTTGTACATTCTATTGGAAAATCTAGAATTTCATCACATGTGGGATGGAATATTAAATTCCTTTGGTTGATGGAAGTTGATGGAAAAAATTTCCAATTCCATTCCCAACCGAACATGATTTTGAAAATAAATTTTTCTCACTCCAATTTCAATTCCATAAACTTTTGTGAACCAAACATGCCCTAAGCATTCAAAATCAATTCACAGTCTAGGTTAATAGTCTATCTAAGAAATAAGATTTTAAAGGAAGACCCTTCATCTATTTCTTTTTAAAATCAGGTTCATTTATCAAAAACAATGTTTAATTACCCAATTTAGCTTTTAGAAAACTTTTGTTAAAACACATCGAAAATTATTTTGATATTTTGTAATATTTCCAAACAAAAATTTAAACATAAATATCTTTTTGGTCAAGTAAACATGTTTAAGAGGATCATATCGGCTAGAAGAATATTCTAAAGCATATTTTTTAGATTTATATCTATTTACACTACACATTATGTACAAATCTGATAACTCGAAAATGATTTCATCCTTTGTCACATTTAGTAATTTTCAGGTTAACTGCATTAACAAAACTCCATTAGTTCTATCGAACCTTGCATACACCTCATGTAATCACACACAAGTTGTGCTTAAACGTTGGCGACTTAGCAAATGCTTTATATTGATTAAAAAATATTAACTTAATCAATAATTATAAGATATTATTATGTGATTATTTGAAATCAATATGTTACATGTTATTTTACGATTTATGTGTTAGCTTATTATTACAGGAATTACATATTATTAAGAAGTTTGTGGATTGATTTATAATTCTATTTGATAGTTTATAAAACTCAAAAGATATGGAAGAAAGGTGATTTGTAAAACATTTAAAAACAAGTTTAATTATTTATAAAAACTAAAATGTGGGAATGGAAAATGTTAGTAAAATATAAAAGTTAAAAAACCCTAATCCCCACCCCCTAAAGCCCCTTGCGGCCAAGACCCCATCCCCCTCACCTCCCTCTTGCAATCGCCACTATGGCATACCAACATCATCATCGTTTTTTATTCAAACGAGTAATACAACACGTTGAAAGCTTCAATGGTGATTAACTACATGTATTAGGTAAGAATTATCAACAATCTTTCATCTTTTTATGATTTTTGAGTATGAACAAACCCTAGTTCACTCATTCAATCAAAAACTCGAAATTGATGAAATTAGATGATGTAGTTGTGTTAGTTTGATGTTATAGTTGATGATTTATGTTGATTGTGCAAGAAAATCATGATTTTTAACATGTAGTTCATAACTTACACATAAACTTTGGATTTTGATATTTAGTGATGTTTGTTGTGGATTATTAATTATTAGGAATGATGATATGTGTTTTTATGTGGATTTACAAGTTACACTATGATGTTGGAAACTTGAATTTGATAATTTGGGAAATTGGATGTTCATGTGTACATGTAAGCTAGATGGTCATATAATTTTTGAATTATTGGTTAGTTTGATGAACTATGTATTATTAGATTTCATCCTCCTGATGAGGAAACTTTGTAAATATGGTTTTAACTTTGAATGGTTTGAACATACATGGAATGTTAGGATCATTCTAGAATAGTTATTTAAAATGATGATATGTGTTTGTATGTTGGATTTACAAGTTATATTATGATACTGGAAACTTGAATGTGATGATTTGGGAAATTGGATGTTCATATGTAAATGTAAGCTAGATGATAATGTGATGTATTCAATTGGAATAATATTGGTAGCTAGGGTTACATGATAGAAACTTATGGTAGATGCATGTGTTTGATCCATATGCCAAAATTAGACAATCTTATCTATTTAGGTTATACTTGGAATTCTATGATGTAATGATAAATATCATACAGGCATGTGGATCTGAGGCCCCTACTTAGTATGATTGGCAGGGTTTAGGATGTGAAGTAACAAGTTAATTCAAATGAAATATGGAGAGTGGTTTGAACCTTATGTGTGCTTTGGTTGCATGATAGTAACATATGTAGTTACCACATGGGAAATCTGAAGTAATTGGTTAATATATGGTTGAAATGTAAAAGATGGTTATTAGTATGGATTTGTATTCGTTGTATGGTGGGTTTTGCTAGTATGGGAAACTTGTTAGAGTTTAGAACTCATTATGTGCAATATGTGAATGTATTGCATTAAACTCATGAATGCTTGATTTGTTTACTATAAACAAGTATGATTTCACTTAACATGTCACACGGGTCTAACGGGTCAACTAGGTCAATGTTTCTAAATTGCATTAATTAATGGGATTGTTTGGACACTTATGTTTGTTAAACCAAGCCTCATGCACGTATGTACCCATATGTTTTAGGTAACCTGTAACGAGTTGTCTCTCGGTCTAGCACTTAATTTATATTGTCTTTTGCATACACTTAAGGTGAGTTCATTGCCTCTCTTTTAAATATTCCTTTTGGGGGAGAAAGCATATTTTAAAACGTTTTACTTTATAAGTTGTGTATAACATGTACATAGTGTAGTTTACTATTGAAAAGTCCTTACTTTTTCGGATTGTTAATTAAGGAAATTAACAGGAAATATTAGATAGTACTATTGGCCTTGACAAACCCCGTCTGTACAACTGGAGGTCAAGTGGGTGCAACATTTTCCTAAATGAATAACACATTGTCATGACTTTGTAAGTCATGATGGAAGGCAGACAAACGAATACAATCAACTTTGATCGTGAAAACACTATTGTTATGCTTATGTTATAGATTAGCTATCTATTTCATTACACATTACTTATTTTATTACAAACTTAACTATTTTTCTTACTTACATATTTATGAACTCGCAACCCTATGTTTACACTTTAGTATGTCTTTCTCACGTCACTAAACTTCCAAGTGCATATAGGAGCATAGCTTTGGTCACACATCATACAAACATTTTCATAACATTTAATATGTCTTATATTAACAACTGGTTTGGGTACGTGTTTTACGCATTTACTTTTCATATTAAATGG
Organism: Flaveria sonorensis; assembly: GCA_025506505.1. Lineage (NCBI taxonomy): Eukaryota > Viridiplantae > Streptophyta > Magnoliopsida > Asterales > Asteraceae > Flaveria > Flaveria sonorensis. The sequence goes on along the minus strand of CM046423.1, from coordinate 13,976,289 downwards.
TTTTGATTACTTTAACTTATGCTTCCATAATGCTTAAGTGTTAAACTTTGATGGTTGTTTTGAAAACATATATAGAGGTCGTTTAGAGTAACTAATGACTAAGATCCTGTTTTGTTCTTGTCTCCCAATATAACTCTGCACTTGGATTTTGAGGGTGTGATATCTTTAACATTATATTATGACTTTATACAATTAGGATCAGGTCAAAGTAAGCTTGCCATTCGCACTTCCTTTTTCATATTGAGACCTATAATAACTATGCCCAAATTTTATAATTAGCGATTACATTGTACTCCCCATGATTAAAGTTAATAATATCATAAAAATATCTAATATCTATCTTCAAGACATGCAAGGTATAACTAGACTTATACCAATCTTCATAGTGATGAAAAATCAACTACCACATGAAAAATGTAACCCAAATGGATTTAGAATCGATAATGATCTAAATAAATGTAACATCATTTATGTAATAGAAGACAGAAACATTTGTTCTTTGCTTAGCAAAAGGGAAAAGTTCTATCTTGAATTGAAATTAATTTCTCCGCTTTCCAGGGCATATGCATGAATCATTTCATAAATCGTGCTAATGACACCTCCATGATAATGTTCTTATGGCATAATCAAGATTCACCTGACATTCTCTACTAGAATTTTTTTATGTACACACAGATACTTCGATATGAATTAACATCACAGGTTAAATGATTATTTAATTTTCACACTATTAAATATATCATTCACAGGCAATTAACTATTAATAGTAAACAAACAATATCTTCTAGTATGATTCATTTCAAGCTTCATGTATGTACAAACTCTAACTTTCTATCATTTCCTAACATATATGTAATGATCATTTCTTTCCAAGTCATTCATGAAACAACACAGAAATATAAATTCTTTTTATCTTTATAACATTCTTACTTTTTATTGTGATTGTATATCAACCAATGTATATTTCCTCTGTTTTTATAGCATGAAAATTCAGTTTTGAATTTTTTTTTGTTTTATCAAGATAAAAGCTAAAAAAACTAAAAAAATAAAACTTCCATGGAAATTTTCTGAAAATGTTTTTCAGTTGCAAAGAAACAAGATTTTAATTGTTTTGATTTTATTTCCCCTTTTTATTTGCAAACCTTGAAAATTCATGTTTCTATTTGTAATTTACTTAGGAAACATACTTTTGTTTGTAACATATTCCAAAAAACACATACTATTGAATAGATATAACCAACCAAGATCATAAAGTCTTCATGGATTTACCATTATACATAAAAACTTTTGTCTCCATCATGCGTAATAGAACAACCACTATTAACTAATGGTCTTCCTTGGCTACACATGCACATATAATCAAACTAGTAAGATGGAGAAACCCAACTCATTTCGATCTTTGGATGGATGAATTTATCAACATACCGTACCACTCTCAAATCACAATCATGTTGAATAACATTCAAAAGTGGTATTTGTGAGGAAATAAAAGAAAATTTCTAAGAAAAATCATATTTTTGAAATATTCTCTTTTCAAATTCTTGTGTGTCAACCTTTTGTTGATTATTCTCTAAAAAATTTATAACTATTTGGGTTAGTATTTGAATAATATTGTATGTAATTTTAGGAAAACCATATTTTCAATTAACTTGAAACCTTTCTTTTTTTAGTTTATCCATTTTTGTTGAGATTTAAACAAACAATCATTTTGTTGAACCTATTGTGATCATGTTTTAAAACAAGAACCTAAACTTTCTTTGGTTCAACCATTGGCTTTCCCAATGCCAATTTGGAATTCACAAGGCGCTTACCCTCAAACTTGTAAGGACATATTTTCATTATATGTCCTTTCATCCCATAATATAAACATACCGAAATCAACATCCTCTTGTTGATAAGGTATTCTTTATGAATGAGATATGGATACATAAGAACCTCCATGCTTATGTCCCTAAACCTTTGATGTCTATGAATAATCATTGGTTTTATTATTTGAACTTTTTTACAATCACTTCATCTTTAAAATAGTCTATCATATTTTGACCCTTCTTTGACAAATTTTATTGTTTTTAAACCTTGAACAATTTTCTTTTGTTTAGTGTTAACCATCTTTTCATGGAAGATTTTGTCAATTTGACAAGGCTTTATATTTCTAATAGGGGAATTGTCATCATAAAAAAAGTTTTCACATCCTTTTATAGTATAAAAGATCATGACATCAGGTTTAATCATAATATAGTAATCAGAAATGTTATCTGCAATTTCCTAAACTCTCATCTCATCAGAAATGTCTACCTCCTCAATCACAACAACTTTAGGATCATGTCTTACAAACTCCACATTCTCCTCAGTTTGACCTTGGTATACACAATCAGACTGCTCACTGTTCGTTAGGTCAATACTCTCAAACTTATCACTATCCATGTTAGTTTTTATCATTAACCCACTCAGACTTGACATCATCACCATCAAAATTTAAATTTTGAGAATCAACGTCACCAACCGGATTCTCAACATTTGACAAGGTGTAAACATAACTAGTGATATCATCTTGGTCATGCATCGATATGCAATTACTGCTCATAGGAGGAGGAACTGAATTGAAACCAAATCTTGTTTTTGACATTTTAGAAATATTCAAATTGGTAATGTGACTTAGTACAAAGGTTGAACTCTAGAAATACTCAATATCCTTTTGTGGTTGAGTCACAATACTCTAGGACTTAGCCAATTCAATACACTTCTTATCATATTCCTCATAAGAAGCATCTACAAGCTTTTTTTTTGCTCGGTCACTTTTATTATCAAATTATGAATATCATTTATAAATCTTTTAATTTTATCTTTCAAATATTTTTCATTTTAATTTAGTTAACGATTTGCCTTAATAAGATTTCATTATCATATTTGTAGTTCAAGACATCATCTTAAATTCTATCAAGGTTGCCAATAAGCTCAACACATCTAACACAATGATTACTAAAAGAATCAGAGTCTACTTCATGTTTCTTAGCGATCTCAGCAATGAATGCTTGATTCACTCCAGCATCCTTTAAATGTATGATCTAATCATAAGATTTATCTTGTTGAGCAACTATTGCCGAATTTGATATACATCTTTGATTGTTCCTTGAATTCTCACACTCCCAAGAAAAATTTCCAAATCCATTTTGGATTAACTATATTCCCAGATTTGCATTTTCCTAATTCTACATAAAATCCGCTTTGCCCTCTTGGTAAGCATAACCATCTGCCATTTTGTATTTATTTCCTATAATTCATCTAGATCAATCTGATCATAATCCTTATTAATCAGATCAACCCGGGAAATCTTTCCATTTATGAAATTATCATCTGAAACAATCAAGGATGATAATAGCATGAAGTGATCTTTAGCTCCCTTTGGATATGTAAAGATGAACTTTGGCACGAAACAGGGTTTGAAACTAGAGTAGATAGACAACCATGAGAGCAACCATGATGATTAGATACACTTCAACCAAACTACTTTTCTTCTTAAGTCCCACTTCCCTAGAAGAATGCACGGTGTTTGAAGAAAAAATTTTCTAAAATACAACTTGGGATGATAAATCTGTGCAAATCATGTAAATATCTTTTTAATATTCATGTCACAAGCTTGAATCTTGGGTATAACATCTTCCAAACACATCATACTAAAGTTTTCATTGTCTTTGGTTAATGTATTGTAAATTCCAAATTTTGGTGGAAGGGCCTCAAGAATTTTCTAACACAGTTCCTTAACCGGGTAGGCAACATCTTGCTATACCAATTTACTAAGTAATCTATAATATTTGGTAATAATATTATCATTTATCTCATTCTTCATGTGTTTGAACAAAACATACTATTTCTTCAACAAGTTTATCCGACTTTTCTTCAAATCAATGTTTCCTTCACAATAATTTCGTAACATTTCCCACAAAGTCTTTTAAAGTTATTGAAAACTTCCTTTGGTAATACCATGGTAAGATCAGCAATTTTTTTCTTCTCAAGGTTATATGCTCGTCTTTCAGGTTCGATAAGCATAGACACGGATTTCGGTTTCAGTTTGTAACTCCGACCCATATGAACGTTTGCCAGATTCTTATACCTTTCCCTAATGGGAATTCACATACTTGTGTCCATATACAAAACATATGATTTAAACCGATCCTTCCGATTCGAATAATCGAAAAATGCCAAAAGTTTCATAAGTTTCGTTGACGTTCTAAACCAGTTGTCATAGTGTAACATTGTGGAAAGGTTTGCTCGATAAGTCATCATACATAGACTTAATATTTTAACTTGAAAAGACCCTTAAATTTTCATAAAAATTAAATTACACAAGTTCAATTTCGCCTAACACATGTGTAGGTTTTCCTTACATATGTGTAATTTCACTTGAATTAGAGGCAACTTCTTGTTACACATGTGTAACTGAAAAGAAAACTTAACAACCCATATGAGAAATTAAATCCCCCCTAAGATAAATTAGCGAACCCCCCCCCCCACGAATTACCAACCCATAAGCAAAATTAGCCTCCCTAATTCCACTTGACCTACACTATATGCTCATATTCATTGTAGTTTTATGTTTTGACTACTTTGGAGTAGCAAAAGATTGAAAATTTTCACTTAAGAATCACTATAACTTCAAGTAACTTAAATTTGAAATATTCCACCAGAAAGATTGATCTAGAACACGTGACGAACGTGCCTATCCGATCAATTATTTATTTCATCCATAGATTTGTCCAGTTAAGCTCTAAAGAAAGAACAACAAGATGAATGAAAAATCTCATCAATTCTTGATGAAATCCAACATGAAATGATTCAAACATCTCTATATCTAATGCCAAATGCTTTCATACCACTTGTAGGTCCCGGTTACGGTCTCAAATCTTTACATTTGACTCTAACTCACTGAACGATGTGCGAATCCCAGCTTGCTATCTTGCGTTCGTGAAAATAATCAAAGTATAATCAAGTAATATAAATGTTTCTTCTCATTCAATCGTAAGACAAGGTTGTACAAAGAGTTTCACACATATACACGTTGATCCATAACTTCTCAAAAAGCTCTCTTACAAATGAACACATAAAGGCCTATTATAAGGTGAGAGACTTGTTAATTTCTCTTGGCATGTTGCCTGAATGAGATTAGATAATTTTTCTTGGCCCATGTGAAATTACATTTGTGCAAATTCACCTAGTGCAATTCAGTAGGAAATGTTACATACTTTAACTAATAGAAATCTATTTATTCTAGTAAAATCAAAATATATATCAAAACGACTAAAATTTATCAACCAAGTTATTATCACACCAAATCTTCAAACAAGGTTTTTATGTTTGTTGGGTTGGGGTTATGGATTAACAACACTTTTCTATTTGATCAGTGGTTAACAAATATGGAATTTGATTTTACTACTTACTAACAAACATAAATACTTTGAGTAAATATAAGTACACAAGATGTTATTTTAAAGTATTCATTTGATTAATCAAAACTGAGCTCAAAGAGTTACATTCAGTAGATACACAAGTGGCTAAAACAAGCTTACCTTTACTATACAAGTATGAGGGTTTTATATTATGAATATAAAAAATAAGAATACACTATCCTATGTTCAGAATATATAGCAGACAATTGGCACATCAAAGTTAGGCAGCTTCAGTACTATGTTGTCTGAGACGGTCTTGTCTTGTGTAACAGTTGATCAGCAGCTCATGGAGTTCAATGTTGATCAGTAGCAGTCGATCAGCAGCATATTAGGTAAGTGTTGATTAGCAATGGTTCAGAATATGATAATCGACAGACATTCAGCATATGCTGATCGGCAGATGAATTCAGCACTTAGTAGATTTTGGCAGTTGACAACCAACGCTGAATTCCTGAGTTTTTGGTAGCTTCATCCTCTTCATAGATCAACAAATTCCCCCTAGGATGATGCTACCATAAATCTACATTCATCCTTCTAGCATCCTGATTAGTAATAGCTCATACATGTATCCTCTTCTGTCTCTTGATGGGTTTTCAAGAAGCAAATTGACCAAGTCTTTCATGTTATGCCGAGATTGTCTGAAGGGATCATACTTCTTGACTTCAACTTTTCCCATACTAGCATAGGTCAAACAGAAAGTGTTGGATGAGGAATTGTAGCTCTAATGTGTGATTGGGTTCTGAATGCTCAATGGAGTCACATGCAAAACATTTTCTTCTTTGTTTCCTTCTTATTCAGCTTCAACCTTATTTTCAAACTTTATCTTTAGAATTGAGGCTATGGATTTGTACTTGCCTTGCATGCCTTCACACTCTAAGATTAAAGTAAACATTTCTTTAGCTCTTTAAGGTTGAGGTTCAGAACTTCTAGCTTAGTTAGAAAGAAAGACTTAGAATTATTCTTTCTTTCAATAAAGAATCTCTTAGCTTTTAAGTCATAACCCTATTTTATCATGGTTGTGTCGTCACCATCTAAGTCTTCCTCTTCCTTAGATTCTGATAGTTCTTCTACTTGCTTTGGATGATCTAAGCCATGTCTTCATCTTTCAGTAGCAGTGGTAATCTTTTAGTAGCAGTTGTAATGATCACTTCATCTACCTAATCATCAGACCGGCTTTGGGTTGGAGATTCAGCTATTTCAGGAGATTGTTGGACTATGGGAGAAATATTCTCAGTAGTTTGAGCAGATGGAGAAGTAATAGGAGTTGATTGTGGTTGAGTGTTAGGGACAAGTTTGATAGATGGGGTGGTTTTAGCAGCTTTAGGCTCTTGTAATTTTCTTCTTTGTTCTGAAGCCTGCCTTGACTTTTTTAGATGAGATTTTTAAATTCTCATCAACACTTTTTCCACTTCCCGTGCCTCAGAATCATTGTTGGGATTCCTTAGTCTTAATTTGGTTAGGTCAACTATCTCAAACCTATTTAAGCATACAAGTAGGTTTCATGAGTAGGCTATCCTTCTAGCTGTTGATCTGGTTACGAAGTAAGCATCTCTCTCCATATCATATTCCCACTCCATTATTGGATTATAAGATGATAGTAGAGGATCTGGGATCTCTTCACCAGTATCAGATTTGACTAAGGATGGTACTTTTTGTAGCAGCATTTTGGACTTCTCGTTCTTACATCCAAAACTACTGAAGTACTGAGCAATTTTCTCTAGAATATCAAGGGATAGATCAAGTACTTCATATTATGGTCATAGTACAGGATCTCTCCATTTGCCCTCTTGATAGCAAATTTCTTCATCTGGGAGACATACCCAACACTCAAAACTTTAGTTCCTTTATATCTTATCCTCTACTTCTAGATCAATAACCCTTGCCTTTACAACTCTTTTAGGCACAATCTTCTTTTTGGCAAGAATTAAGTAGATTAGCCGGTTACCATCAGAGGTGGTGGATTCAAAGTCATGAGATGCTGGAGACTCAGTCAGTAGATGGGAAGATCTCTGAATAGTTTTCTTTGTTCTGGTTTGCTATCTTTCCCATTGCTCCATAACTTCTTCAAACTTCGGGAGCTCTCTGGCTACAACCTTTTGTTTGATTCCTTTTATATTCAGATCAAGAGTAGACATACTCATTGGTCCTACTTATTTACCAGAGAAACCATAGTATTTGAGGAACAACTTTATTTGTTGCTTATCTCTGAACTCTAGTTTGACTTTTCTACATGCTTCCTCTCTGATTTAGCTCTACTTCTTCTAGCCAACCCAATTGATTTCTCCATCTCAACATGAATTACAGCTATCAGTATTGATTTCGTCTTAACAATGCTCCATTCTATGAAGTCACTAAAATTGAATCCTTTCAACTCAAGTTCAGCTACTAGAAAAAATTTATCTTGATCTATCTTATCTATTTTCTGAGTGGAGGCCATTGGTGTGGATTCAGTAGTTGTGGATACTTGAGCTTGCTGAGTGGTTGCCCTTTGAGTGCTTTTAGCATTTGGCCTACATAACTTAGATTGCACCCTTTTAAAAACTTTGGCCTTTGGTTTAGTTAGAGCTTTTGGCGTTGTTCTGCTAGGTTCTCCACCAAGGTTGAATCCTCTTATTGTAGTTCTTGTAGATCTAGATTCCTTTGCACTTATGATTAAGGCAATGATGTTCTTCTTTATAAAAGATTTTTGGGCTCTACCTACCGTCAGTTCTACAATTTCTTCATCAACCTTGCATGTGAATAGCTCCACCTCTTTAATCATCAGAAATCTGGCCTTTCCTTTTTATAACTTATTAAAACTTATTCTTCATTAGACATAGGTCTTTTACCTTTGTTAGAGGTAGAGATTGTAGTAGGTCTGATTGCTGATTTTTTGACTTTAAACTTAGGTGTGTCCTTATGTTGCTTATGAAGTTGGGCTGGTTCAGCTTTAAAAGTCACCCTATGCCTTTCCATTTCATATTCCATGGTCTGGGTGCCTCTTGTGTAAACCATCATTCTTTGTGAGGATTCATCTACTGAATAAGCCTTTTGTCTGGTACTTTTGGTAATTGCATCAGCAGCTCATTTGTTTAGCACTTCTGCAGCTTATGATAGCACTCTTGTAGTGGTGCTTCTTCTTTAGTCGATGCCTTGGGAAAGGCTTCAAGTTCTAGCACAAGCTCTCTATTTGATGATTCTACATCAGATTTTTTTCTTTTGAGAGAGTGCAAGGAAGAAGTGATGGACCTTTTCATTACAGCCATTCTTCTCTTTCCATATTGAACCTTTTGGTTCATCTTTCTCATCACCCTCCTAGCTTCCATCTCCTTCTCTTTTGAGCTATCATAGCCATACCTATCTAGAAGCTTATTCAATTTGGCATCAGCCTCAGCTTTTGATAAAGGCTCATAGTCTTCAGTCCATATAAAAGAGAAAGAGAATGGCTTTGCAGCTTGTACAACTTGGTCAGCCAATCCTTGGAGAATATCCTTAGCTTATTTGGGCTCATCTTCCCCCTTTTTGTTAGCATCATCTGAGATTTCAGATGACACTAAGTGGGTAAACAAAGGCACATCCAATGGTTCTTATGGTGCTGGGAGTTGAAGACTAGGATGATAGATTATTGAAGTTCAATGGTCTCTTGAAGTTATTCAACTTTGTGTTGAAGATCCATTGCCCTGGCTATAGATTGCTGAATAGTTGTAAGTTGTTGTTCTTATAAAGTAACTCTTGTAGCCTGATGTTGGAGAGTCTTGAGTTAAGCTTCCACCTCAATGACTCTATTCTCCGAAGCCTTAAGCAGACTATTCTTAAATTCAAGAACTGTGGCTCGTTCAGCATAATCTTGAAGCCTTACATTTTCAAGATGTAAGGCATTCAATTTTTGAGCAAGCTCAAGGTTATGTGCCATCAATTCATGGATTTGTTCCAGACTTCTCTCATCCATAGGTGTGGAATAGGCCGACCCTCTGCGCCCTCACCACCAGATGTGGTTTCTTGACGCCCTAGATTCCTCTCCTCAAAGAATGACTCCAAAGAGACATTCTCAATATGAGTTGCCATGGTTGAGGTCTTAAGTATTCTATCTCTGTCATGCTAATCAATTGATGGATCAGAAGTAAAGATAGCCTCTTCCACATTGATCCTTTCCTCCCTAGGATAAATTTCTTGGGATAAAGGATGTGGGTCAGATGCCTCTGTAAACATATCAGTCTTCACTGTCTGTAGTGTATGGGAAGGGGGAGACAGTGGGTCATGCTGAAGTGTAGTATGAACATCTTCATCCGGGGTAATAGACATCTGTATCCCTTTTTTATTGTTCAATAGAGTTTTGGGACTCTAATTTAAGACAAATAGGTTTAGATTGGGTCTACTCAGAAGAAGGAAAAGAAACCTCCTTCTTTGAGCTTTATTTAGGTATGGCTGAAACCTTTGACTTGGCTGGGACCCTTGTTTCCAGCCTTGCCTTTTTGAGGGGAGGTGATTAGGGAGCCTTCATCTTCTAAGTAGAAGATGCAGGGATTCACTTCTTTTTATGTGCTTTAGGCTTTAAAGTAGAGGGTTTGGGATCAGCCCTAGAGGGTGTTGCCATACTGCCACCCTGAGGCTCAATGACCTCAAGCATTAGTGGGAACATGGAAGTGACCTTCCCAAAAAAAAAATTTAGAGTAGCCTTGAACTTTGAGAAGATAGCTTTGTTTAAAGTTACCATGGAATGTATAACTGCTTTAGTTATAAGTTTGTTACCTAATTCTTCCTTTAAAATCAGTTGAATGAATCTAGGATAGATTAGAAACCTAAGGTTTTGTAGTAGCAGTTACATTTCTACAAAGGTTTTGAAAAATAAGTTTGAGAAATCATAACTCTGTTGTTTGACAAGCCCATGGATAGCCCCTGCTGGATCCAATGGTACTTGATCCCAACCACCCGACTTGTTTGACAAGCAGTGTAAAAAGATATGAAGAATGATCCTCCAATTCTGATATACTAGTGATTTGGAGAAGGTAGATGTTAGGAGGGGTCCTTCATATCCCATCTCCTTTAAAGTCACACTTACCACTTCTTTGGAGAATGAAGATTCACCATTTGCGTCGTTCAACTTCAATGTTGTCGAATATTTTCACAGGAGATGGTGATCTTCAGTCCTTGCACCATCATGGTGAGGACTTTTGTTCCATGTTCTCTCTGAATAGAACATGTAGTCTAGAATTTCCGAATATGTGATTCACAGATCACCATGTCTATAAAGATTGCAAAATCATAATTGCTATTACGTAGAATTTGAAGAACTGGATCATAGACGGGATCACCATGAGTTCAAGTGATGTGCTGATGTTGTGATTTGGTCTGAACTTTAAGCTTTAAGCCGCCATGGAAAGATTTTGTAAGGATCACCACAATACAACCAAGATCGATCTCGTGATGAGAATGCAGAATGTAATCATAACGGAATATAAGATTGAATAGAAAAGGAAGAACACAAGAGTAAATAAATTTCTCAATTCGATTGCTCTCTGAATTTCAATGTTTACAAGTAAGACTAAAATCAATAAATACACAAAAGCTATTCTATTACATTACAAAACTCCAATTTATACAAAACTAGAGTTCTCGCGAGAGTCACTAGTTCTCGCGCGACTTGATGTTGTCACGAGAGAACCAGTTTTTCGCGCGGCAACTTTAACTTCTCACAAACTTGATCTTCTTATCTTGATTGATTTCCCGAGCCTCTAGGTTCAACCCCTACAATCTCCCCCTAGGCTCGGTAAATCAATGTTGTTAGAAGTCCACATCATCAACTTGATAACTGCCCCCATAAGCGTACATCTTGTTGTTCAGGCCTTCGTGATCATCCAACCGAACTGTGCTGCTATGAAATGTACACATTCATCAGATGCAATTGGAAAAGCCTGCAACTTCATCAAATCTTCCTTTCCAAATTTGAGCAAATCCACAGGGTCGATTACACGGTATTCCTTATCTTCACAATTTATCAACGCATGTCCGGTCTCCTTTTCACAACTCCACCCCTTAAGCTTTGACAGCTATTAATTGGCACGAGAGTGTGAATAGGGATCTTCTTAGCATACCTCGGATGTTTATAAACTCTTATCTTCATTGGCTTGTTTGTGTTTGGTCAATCCGAGTCTCATCTTCAATGACTTTAGATTTAGCAGTTTTGAAGTCTTTGAAGTTGGTTTTGCTCTATCTCCAAATCATGTTTCTTATCTAGTTTCCTTTTATTAGTTGCTTGGGTTAATAAACGAACACGACCCGTGCATACAAATCTGATGCTCTGAGTGTATGAAAGTCGTGTTCGTCTTGGAAATATTCTATAGCACCACACCTTCCTCTTCACTATGTATATCTTCTTCTCTTCATCGTATGCCCAGCTAAGGATAGGTTCTGAGTTTTCGTACCTTCTGAAAGGTTTAGAATGCCTCAGCGTGTGAATATAAGCTGGTGGAGGAGGAGCATTAACTGTTAAGTTTCTGACCTGACGCACAGCACTTTGACTCGTAACATCGGCTGTCTCGTCAGTTGTTTGTTGTGTGCTCGACTCTCCTACGATCTTTCCCTCTTCAATCAAAGTATCTGAAAACAAGTCTTTAAGACTGTTTCCAAATATATCTGTGTATTCTATCCCTTCAACTAGATCATCAAAATCACCAAGATCTTCTTTAGACTCCTCAGCAATCAGACTTTGCTGGAATATGTAGAATCTCTCTCATACGCTTCTTCTACAGCTGGATCTAATGGCATATAGTCAATGGTATCATCGGACTTGGTCCGAAGACGCCCCCGATGACCCAGAAGCACCAGCTGCAGAACCAACATCACTGCCTTGATCATCATCATCACCCCGGTCATCCTTCTTATCATCATCTCCCTCATCACCATCATCATCATCATCATTCTCATCATCATCTTCAATCTCATCACCACTGGATTCAAAATCAACCAAATCCAAATCATCTTCATCTTCACTGGGTTAGGAATGAATCATATGCTCAGGCTCTACAAACGCCTCTTAGTATAAACTACAGGTTGGTCCTTAATAGTCTAGGGATATCTATGGAAGGTGACTCTTGACCAACATCAGCAGTCTCTGTTGTCCCTTCTTGAACAACAGGATCAATAGATGCTCTTTAGTTGCAATAGGATCTTTAGCAGGTTCATGACCAGCATGTTGCTGTCCACTACTTTCTCCAACTTTTGTGGTCCTTTGTTTACTAGAAGTGAACTCCCGCAGATTCTACTCTAGGATCTGAACATAGCTAAATATAAACATTTGCTGATGTTCAAGATTCTTGATTCTTTCATCTCTCTCAAACAACTGCCTTTGCAGATCATCAATCATTTGGGTCTTCTTCAACATTTCTCTCTCTAAATTACGTACCCGTTCATCAAATGTGATACGCGTTGGTGAACTAGTTGAAGCACTAGCACCCTGTCTAAACTCAGGAGGAGTGTTGGTGAAGTCTTCCATACCGATGGTCTCCTCATTCACTTGTTCTATTGGAGGAGTCCTCAAAATATCAATAGTAGAAGAGGGCATGTCAGATGATATTACAGTAGTTGGTTTTGTAACTATCACTGGTGTCTCTGTTGGTGTTGCCTCACTTACTATGATTGGAGTCTTGGTAACTGGAACCTCCTCCTCAATTGGCTCAATGGTCACAGGGGTCCGACGTTTCCTCAACACACCACGTCCTCTACCCCTACCACGAGGAGTGTCACCTGCTCTCCTTGCCATTCTTTTCCTCCTTCCCCTAGTGACAGATGTTTCTTCAGGAACAAAATCAGTGTCACGCTCCTCAGCAGTATTTTTGCTGGAGTTTCACATACTCTGGGATGTTCTTGTAAAACATAAGGCATGTTCCCTACTTGGTCAATATCTATTTCACTGTCACTATCAGTGAACCAAGAGTCAATTTCAGCATCTATATCAGATCTTTATGCACCTTGAGAACTTTCAAGTGCTTCTTGTGCAACCTATGTAGATGTACCAGCAGTATCATCTCTACGAGTGTGAGGAGTAGTAGTCTCTTATGGCGGTGCATCAGCTTGAAATCCTTTAACAGACCTTCCAAGTTTAGCAAAATTAACACCATTCCAGGCATTCCCTCTTGCCCCCAAAAGATAAGTGAAAATATCCTTCTTCATCACCATTACAGCATAGGTGGATGAGTTAGATACAGCTAACTCTGGATGAGCAGCATTCACTATAAGCTGAATAAACCATGGTACATCACAAACTTCTTTCCCAATGTGGCTATAACATTCTTCTGTATTTCCGCAAAAATAGCCTTGGATATGCTGAATGGAAGTTCATCAACAAGAGAAATCAGCAAGGATCCGAAAACCGCACTAAGACTATCCGTGCCTGCCTTCAGATTACTTAGGCAATCAATTACAACATGGAATAAGTAATTTCAAAATGGTGAAGATACTTCTTCTCAAGAGATGGATATATTGATCATATCCCATCCTTTTAAGGCAATCTCTTACTGCATCGTCATCTATCTTTACTGGTGCGTTGGGCTGGTCTTCAAGTAACAACACACTATTGATCATTTCAGCTGTGATCACTACCCTCTTCTCTTTCACTGTAGCTGAAATACATGGTTCTCCAGTTTAATCAATCTCGTTAACTGCTGACAGCCAAACTCGTCGATAAAGTCAGTGAAAATAGACGGATTAGCCGAGATGGCATAATGAATCCGTGATGACTTCAGACCGTCAATCAGTGATGGAAATAAAGCTTTGTCATCCGGTAAGTCTCCCAGATAAGCTACAGCATTATGGTTTTTATTAAAAACCAATGGTCGAGACATTTGAAACATGAAACAAAATTGATAAGTGCAAGATACTTAAAACATGAAACAAAATTCAAATTAAAACAGAAATTGACACTTAGAAAAATTTTGAAAATTGAAACTTCTCGTGCAAAAACATTCGCTTCTCGCGCGAAAGCTTTAAGTTTTAGAAATAACTTTTCGCGCGATAGGATGAGTTTTCGCTTGAAACTGACTTTGACTAAAAGTCAACTTCTCGCGCCACAAGTCCAATTTCATGCGAATAGTTCTATGCGAATTTGAAAGTTCTCGCGTCTGTTCATCTTTCAGGACACTTTTCGCATAGGAAAACTCTGTGTGATTTCAATTTTCAATTGTTCAATTTAGAGTGTTTCAACCATTAAAACTTGTTTATTAAGTGTCACTTTAGTCATTTTAAAGGTTTAACAAGATTAATTTATTCAATTTATCATGTATTTGTCATTTTAAGTCTCGGTTAAGTATCAATACACTTAAATCTAAACAAAATCATCAATATACCTTATAAATCACTAAGATATCTCAATGTGACGTTAGTGGACTCAATAATCAAGGTTTAAACGGTTTTCTACACTTAGAATTTTTAGAGTGAAATTTCAGAAGTTTTCATGCGAATAGTGTTACTTTTCGCACAACTGTTGCTTTTATAATACTCTGACTTCTCGCGTGAGAAGTCAGAGTTCTCGCATCTGAGACTTTTCGCATCCTTTTGAACTTTTCGCATGGACTGAACTTTTAGCATGCGACAAGTTCATTGATTTTAAATTTTCAACTTTCTAATTTTCAATTTTAAATAACTTAAATAGCCTTTGATTTGTTATGAAAAAGATTATGTTTAACTAAGTGTTTACAATTATTCTAACACCCTTAATTTTGTAAAGATATAACATTGAAACACATAGAAAAACATATGTAAACAAACAATATTATTTAATTATTTACTTAACTATTTTTGATAATTTTCAAATACAAGATCATATTTCTTAGAAATTGATCATAACCATCATCCAGCTTTATTATAAATGGAACTGGTTATGTTGATTGTTAATATATTGTGTCCAATTAAACTTAGACTTCAAGTTTACTTAGACACATAAGCTATGATTTTATCATGTTTTGATTAAATTATATGTCTTCAGTGTGTCCCACAATCAAAAATCCTGTAGAACCTTCTCTAACTTCAAGACACTTTCGAGATTTCAAGTCACCCCAATTTGACTTAAACCTTTCACTTCTGATCAGCCTTTTCAAAAATAATTTTATAATATAATATCTACTATGAGCATAACTAGCCTGAGAAATTTTTTGAACACGAATATTAACAAGTTTTAGGACTTATTAACAGCCAGTCGGACTTATGTTTTTGCCCTTGCAAGACGTTTAGGACTTACATGCCCCATCTTTTGATTTTGCCTCCTGTGTCAGAACATATTCTCAAAAAGGAAAAATATTTATCATATAGTATGTATGTCTATGACATATCTTTTATTAATATGCTCATTGGCATCTTTTATTCCTATATGGCCTTTTGGCTTCTTTTCATTTTGTTTGTTTTTCTCTTTTGTATTTTGTTTTCATTGTATATCTATTTTTGTATTTTGATTTTTACATATATATACAATATCTGAAAGAAACTAAATCAGAAAGTAACTGGCTTGAGTATGACCAGACTATAACTCTCAGTCTGTTTTAGCATGGAATCAGATTTACCACAAAACCATGATGAGTTACCCACTTCAGTCATAGATAGTTACTTTCAGTGCATCACAGAACATAGTGCTTTTCATTCTTGAATGTCCAGCCTATCAACATATCAAATATAATCCAAGTCAGTTTCTTGTAAGCCTTGGATGTAACAATTCAAAATCAAAAAATATATTTATTTCTTGTAAACTCCTGAAAAAAAATTTCTCAAATTTTTTTTTTTTTTTTTTTTTTGTAAATCAAAATCTTTTCGTACTTTTCTTCAAAATTTTTCTCCTCCTAAGAACAAAATCTTTTTAAGTATTTTCAAATTTTCTCCCCCTAAAATTGTAATTATCTAAACAAAAATAACTATTTTAACCAAAAATAAAGAAAAAAAATATTTTGTAAAGGTGTAAGAATAAGAGTTAACCAAAGTTAAACATGCCCAAAGATTAACTAAAAATCAAATCTGGAATGATCAAACGCCTTAGTAAAAATCAGCAATGTTGTCATATGTGGAAATTGATTCCAAATGGATACTGCATTTAAATAGTCACAAATGAAATGCATGCGATGTCAATGTGTTTTGTCTTTGAATGCTGAATCGGATTCTTCACAATGTTTAAAACTGCAATATTATCACAAAAATTTTAGTATCATAAATATTTAGGCCATAATCAAGGAGTTGTTGTTGAATCCAAATGATTTATGAACAACAACTTGATGCAGCCACATATTCAGCTTCTGTAGTTGAAGTGGATACTATCTGCTGTTTCTTGCACTGCCATGAAATCAACCTATTGCTAAGAAATTGACAACCGTCCGTAGTAGATTTCCTATCCAAGTTACATCCTGCATAATCACTGTTAGTGTAAGCAAATAAATTGAAATCAGTATTTTTAGGATACTAAAGACCAGTGTTGGTTGACCCTTGAGATACTTAAAAATCCTCTTGACAGCTTTCATGTGAGATTCCTTTGGATTACTTTGATATCGTGCACACTGACAAACAGGAAACATAATGTCCGGTCCGCTTGAAGTGAGATACATCAGAGAGCCGATCATTGATCGATACATATGCTGATCAACATCTTCTCCCGTGAGATCTGGAGTCAAAGTAGGACGAGAAGACATAGGAGTAGGAGCTGTCTTAGAGTCTTGGAATTTGTATTTTTCAAGAATACGGTGAATATACTTTTCTTGATGTATCAGTATTCCCTTCTCATCTTGTTTAACTTGAATACCTAAGAAAAACATCATTTCTCCAAGAGAACTCATCTCAAATTTCTTCTTTATGACTACTTCGAATTCCTTGCACAATTATCATTGGTAGATCTAAAGATAATATCATCGACATAAACTTGAAATAGAATAGGATCATCACCAGTCTTCCGTATGAATAAAGTTTGATCAATTGCGCCTCGTGTATAACATTTGCAAGCAAATGTTCAGTGAGAGTGGCATACCAAGCTCGAGGGGCTTTGATGTAAACCATAAAGTGCTTTGTCTAACTTGTAAACATAGTCAGATGATCTGGATCTTCAAAACCCGATGGTTGACAGACATAGGTTTCTTCTTTCATTTCGCCATACAAGAATGCAGTTTTGACATCCATTTGATAAACTTTGAATTTTTTGAATGAAACATATACCAGAAAAATCCGTATAGCTTCTAGTCTTGCAACACAAGCGTATACTTCTTCATAATCGAGCCCTTCAATTTGATAGAACCCTTGAACAACAAGTATTGCCTTGTTGCGGACAATCACATCCTTTTCATCCATCTTGTTCTTAAAAATCCATTTTGTACCGATTGGCAACTTACCCTTTGTAATTCACACAGATGCCAAACATTCAGCTTTTTGAATTGCATCAGTTCGTCCTGCATGGCCTCTACCCAACTGTTTCTTTTAATTCCTTTTAAACATTTTTTGGCACTATTTGAGATAGAAAACATGAATATAAACATGTGTTTATCATTCCTGATTGACTTCGTGTTCTGACGCCTAGTGATAATGGACCAATAATGGCTCCCGTTGGATGGTTTCTGTGAATTCTCAACTGTGGAATAACATCTTCAAAGAAAACTTCATCTAAGTTAGACATATGTCCAACTGGTTCATCAGCGGTGCTCCCTCCTTCAGGTTGATAAACAATATCTTCGTCTTGAATATTGTTGACAGAAAGATCTTCAAATGGTACTGGACTTGTATCAATTGGATCAACATGAGTAGAAGAGAAACTCTGATCTGAAACTTGTGGAGCTTGTTCAA